>CAWUFW010020470.1:0-150523 GCA_963921515.1 Calotriton arnoldi | reverse complement strand
TAATAGAAGACCAAAAGATCATTCCTGAATCAAAGATAGTTGGAACGATCACTCATGAGACACTGGAGAAGAAAGTCAGAGACTCCATTTCTCTGGAAGAGCTTCAGCAATGGGTTTTGTCTGATCCATCTCGAGAAATCCGTAAAGACCTACCCTATCATGGAAGGGCCCTGTTCATACCTACCTTGAAATTTCAAGAACAAATTCTGCATGACTGTCATGTTCATCCCATGGCAGGTCACAAAGGAATAAACAAGACTGAAGAGTTAATAAAGAGACAATTTTGGTGGCCTAATATGTCGAAGGATATCAAGCAATGTTTTGGGTTGGGGAATTTGTGCACAGGGAAAACCCACACGGCAGTCACCACAGGGGTTATTGCAACCAATGCCTACGCCCCCTTATCCGTGGCACACAGTGACCATGGATATAATTGTAGACCTGCCCTCCAGCCGGGGCTACGGTACGATCCTAGTTTTTGTTGACGCCTTTACCAAAATGGCTCACTTTGTTCCTCTGCAAGACATCCCCAGTGCTAAGGACTTAGCTACACAGTTCAGTTTGCATATAGTGAGATTACATGGAATCCCCAAGGTCCTCATTTCTGATCGTGATACTCAATTCCTGTCCCATTTTTGGAAGGCTTTTACTAAAGGATTAAATATTGAAACCAGATTTTCCACCAACTATCACCCAGAGACAGATGGGCAGACTGAGAGGGCAAATCAGGAGCTTGAGCAGAATTTAAGGCTGTTTTTGTTAGATCAGGAAGGGAACTGGTCAGACCTCCTTTGGGCAGCTGAATTTGCACACAATAATTCTCAAAATAGCTCCACAGGCCATTCTCCATTCTATTTAAACTATGGTCGACACCCAAATCTAATGATCAGCACAAGTGAGGTTTCAGTCCCTGCAGTTAAGGATTTGGTCCAGCACCTAAGTGAGACTCATGAGGCAGCTAGAGTGAAGTTAGAAAAGTCTAAAAAGATGTACAAACATTATGCTGACAGAAAGAGAAGATTAGGAGAGGATTATTCATAGATTAAAACTACCTTCACAATTGAAAATTCACCCAGTGTTTCATGTCTCCTTACTGAAAGGTTCTTCACCATATCTTAGACCCAGGAAACCGCCCAAGCCAATCCAAACCGAGAATGGGGAAGGGTTTGAAGTAAAAAGAATCTTAGACTCCAAGTGGAAAAATATAAAACAGTACTACCCAGTTGATTGGAAAGGTTATGGTCCTGAGGAAAGATCTTGGGAACCTTGTTCTCATGTAAATGCCCCAAGACTGGTAAAGACCTTTCATGAACAATATCCCCTAAAGGCGAAACCTGGGGAATCCCCTTGCGGAGGGGTACTGTCAGGAACCTAAGACTTAGGCTGAATAAAACTCAGCAGGTAGGGGCTATCTCAGTGTTTGGCAGCAGGAGGGAATTTAAAACATCATGCCCCCCGGTTGGGCTGCCTGATCAGACCTGGACCGAGCTGGTCAGGAAGCAGTTCTTAAGAATGGCTGGAAGCTCTGGTTTCAGCGCTCCAGCCTTTCTACAATGAGCGCAAGGAATTCTTAGCACAGCTGAGGCTCGCGCTCGCCCTCAGCTGTGCGCACTTCACTGAGGCCGTTACTGAAGTAACAGCTCTTGGTGCATCGTCCGTGTTTCCCTTCAGAGTTGAGAGTAGTCAGAGAATTTGTTTCGTGACCGTCGGAAGAGTTAATAACCTACTTGACGGGTGTTACAAGAATTCCATGGCTAAAGGAGTTACGAGTCCAGAGTTTGGTAATAAATTACTTGACTTCGTTTCCAGTGAAGTTAAGTCTCGTGGAGCCAGCGTTTCCTGTCACACAAGTACAGCTCGGAGAGCTAATTCTATTATTACATTTAAAGAACCCAGTATCCAGCTGTCTTTGGCTTTTAGTTTTCATTGTTAAACTTAATTAGCCTGCTTGCCTTCCGTGCTCAGTGGTTGCTTGTGAAGGGCAATTTACTAGGGTGGCTCCGAGTTAATTTACTAGAATAAAAGAGAAATACTTACCAATATTGATTTTCCTGTCGAGCCAGAACTCTTTTGAGATTCCACCTGCATACAAGAAAAGAAAGGTATAGATCAACCTTAAATACAGATAGAATAGCATAATTGACAATAGGCTGCACATTTGTACTTAGTGTTTTATGCATTCTTACAGGATTATCAAGCATAGCAACATCGTTAAGAAGCACAGCATTTAAAATCCTGAAAACAAAAGAAGAGAGGCTATAGCCCAGTCTCAAGGGGGTACGTTACAATTGGGATTGGAAAATATACAGTAATCGTATAACCCTAGTAAAGATCTCAGTAATGTTTGTCATTTGTTTTCAGTGTTTAATAACTAAACTGCGCAAGAAGCAACCTAGAGCAGCAGCTGATAGACGACACCAGTATAGAAGACGAGGCAGTCTCTTCTCTGTCCCTTACCCCTCCCCCCCCCCGAGGGTTCCTACATACTCCTAGAAAGATCCTTCGGTAGCGTGTGGAAGACTCGGAGAAGCATTGGGAACTTGCGACGTTCTGCTCCTGTGAAGCACCTGGGAAACTTCAAGTAAGACTCTTGACAGCTATTTATGGCTTATTGTTTTGTCTATCGGGATTACTATGGGTTTATTTGCAAGACCGCTTTATACTCAGCCCATTCGCCCTTGTCTGTTTTTTAAATTTGTTATATCCAACAGGTACATTTGGTGGGAATTCAACCTTTCTTTGCTCATATCTGATAAGGTGTGCATACGTGCTATATGGTCTTTGTTTCAAAGACACGGGTTCTTAATTTGCTCCATTTCAAGATGGCGGCACTGTAACTTCAACATTCGAACTTACCCAGCTTGGATGGGGACTCGCGCTACGCGAGGACCTCACTCCGCCCATCAAGAGGAAGCCGCAATTACAACGCGGTTCAAACTACGGGTGGGAGAGGGACGCAGTATTACCATGCCGGTTTTAACTTCAATCATGAAGTGAGTACCCCATGTGGACTTTATACGTTAGGAGGGTCGATCACTTTGTAGGTATGCCCCGTTACTCTGGAGGATTTGGTTACCACCAGTATTTGAGCCAGGGGTTTTAAGTTAAGGGGAAAGGGGGTGTTATGTCACCGTACCCTTTTAGACTTTTCGACCTTATGGTGTATATGTTTTTTATCGGCCAGTGCTTATGCTTTGACAGGGTATTTAAATTTGTCTAGTTCTTGACTTTCATGACTCTGCTTTGCAACATATACTGCCCACGGCATTCACGCTTTGGAGCCAGCGATATGGTCTCTGTGAGCCAGGCTGATCCCAGCATACCCCCGCTACCGAGTTTTTGCTTGCCTCTCTCATGTGCATTATTGTCAGCACGTGTTTTCTTACCCGGTTTTTTGGTTATAATTATCGTTTTCTGTTTATTACAGGTTTGGCTGGTAGTGTAAGGAGCCTACAAAATAGGCATGCAGGGTATAATTATACCAGCATAGTCTCAATTAACGGGTGGCTATCATACCACATCAGTGATTTATCAACCTACGATTATTGGAAATTGGACCACCTTCAAAACTGTTTAGATCTTTATATGGATCACGCATTTGATATACAAATCAGGTAGGCACATCTTCAAAACAGATTTGATCTGTTTTCATATTCCATATATTGCGCTTAACTATTCAAGTTTTGCCTGATTATTCTATGAATGGGTTTCTTTTCCCACTTGTTCTATATAGATGATAGACTTCTACTTCTGCTTGGAATAATCCACCTAAAAGGCGACAACCGATCTACTCATTTCTCAGTCGCCCCAGACTGATAAATGGGAGGTGTTTATATCAGTTGGTTTGTAAACACTAGGGTGCGTTGTGGTTGACTCAGTTTATTGTGTACACTTTTGGGGGTGTTTTAAATAAAATTATGACGCTCTGGGGTCTCACGGTATTATCATTTTCTTGATTTGGTGTACTTCATTATGGTGGCAGTCTTTGATTCAATTGAACTTATTATCTACTGGCGGTCGCCAGTAGATAGTTATAGTTACAACCTATTATCCATAGGAAATCCGCGACATTCTATTTGAAATAACTCTCTTGCCGGTTGACGTATCTTCGCGAAATTTTAAACTTCGTGGGGCGCTCCGGTCCGCTCCTACCCTGAAAGTCTCGGGGTGATACGTCAAGCCGGGGCCGAGAAAAAGGGGGTCCCAAAACGCGTTTTCCCCATGCATTTTCCCATAGGAAACTTTAGACACGGCTACAGCCCGAACTGCTGAACGGAATTACACCAAATTTGGCAAAGAGGTAGTTCTTGGTTCAGAAAGAACCCTTTTGTTAAATGGTGTAAATCCGTTCAGTAGTTGCTGAGAAAATCAAAAGTAAAAGTACATATATATCTATGGGCACGGAGGATTTGCGCACCCTCCCGATCACGAGCTGCATGTTAATTGGCTGTCAGCTGGCTGTCAACATTCCGATTCAGGAAATGTTGGCAGCCATTTTGTCCTCGGTAGAACCGAGGGACAGAAACAAGTGCACAAAGCGCACAAAGGGGGAGGGTAGAAACACCCTGACCCCCTAGGTTTGCTCAGGGGTCCCACAAGGACCCCCTGGGCAAAAAAAAATTGTTTTTTTTTAAAAAATCGGCAGGATGCGCTCAGGGAGCGCGAACCCTGCCGAAGAAAATCGAAGCGCGGTCTCCCGCGCTTCGAGTTAATTGGCCCCCGGGTGGCCCAAGTCCCGGGGGCATGCTGGGGGGGGTTAATTTTATGTGTGGGGGCCTCTAAGGCCTCCCAAGCCCCGGGACCACCACCCCCGGGGCTTTATGTACAATGGTGCGGGAGGGCTCTGAGCCTTCCGCAGCCCCGGGACCACCACCTCCCCGGGGCTTCTTTTTTTTATTAAAGATCCTGTGTGGGGGGCTCCAGCCCCCACACGCCCGGAGACCACCACCTCCCCGGGGCACTAAGAAAATTACAATGGGGGTCCGTTTTGGACCCTCAGAGCCCCGGGACCACCACCTCCCCGGGCTGTGCACTGAATGGGAGGGGGCGCGCGGCCCTCTCCTGAAGCCCTTGATGGCCCTGGGGACCACCACCCCCCAGGGCCGGCTCCTGCAGTGTCCCGGGGTGCCTACCCCCGGGACACTGCTGTTTGCAATGACAGGACGGGAGCCTCGCGGCTCCCGTCCTGTCATTGCAAACTTGCTTTGGATATTGGAAGAGAGAGTAGGAAACCTGCCTCTCTTCCAATATCCAAAGCCGATTGCTTTCCACATGGGGAGCTGCATCTTAGCAGCTCCCCATGTGTAAAGCAATGCCGGTTCCCGTAGGACACGGGAGCCGGCGGGACTGTGGGGGATTGGGGACCCCCCACAGTCCCTAACGAGAGGCCAGCCCCGGGGATGGGGTCCCCGGGCAGTAGTGGCTCGGGAGGGGAGCCACGCGGCCCCCTCCCCCAAAAAAAAATTTAAATTTAAAAACGATCGGGCCCGCAGGCCCCGCCCCTTCCTTCACCACTCTGCAAACGCGCCCCTGGCGCGTTTGCAGAGGGGAACGAATTCCCCTTGAATACTGGGGGTCTCTGGGGGCCAACTAGCCCACCAGGAACCTCCAGTATGCGCCAGGGCGGCCTTGCAGAGAGGTGTACAGAGGCCACGCCCTTTTTACACCTCTCTGCAACGCAGCTCTATGGCGCTTTTGGAGGTATATGGTGGGCTAGTTGGACTCCGGGGACCCTAAGGATTCAAGGGACTTAATCCCCCAACTCAAAACGCGCCACGGGCGCGTTTGCACAGTGGTGAAGGGAGGGCGGGGCTTGAGGTGACATGTGTGCAAACAGGCCCCGTGGCGCGTTTTAAGATGGGGAATTAAATCCCCTTCAATCCTGAGGGTCCCTGGGGCCAACTAGCCCAACAGGTACATCCAGAAAGCGCCACAGAGCTGCGTTGCAGAGAGGTGTAAAAGGGGTGTGGCCTCTCTACACGTCTCTGCAACGCAGCCCCTGGCGCATATTGGAGGTTCCTGGTGGTCTAGTTGGCCCCTAGGGACCCTCAGGATTCAAGGGAACTTAATCCCCCAACTTAAAACGCGCCACGGGGCGCGTTTGCAAAGATGTCACCTCAGGCCCCGCCCCTCCCTTCACCATTGTGCAAATATTCCTCTAAAATCAGCCGAAATAGGAATTCCGATTTACTCACCTGTTATAAGGAGAGACCTCAGTGCTGTATCTTTCAGCCCAGTGCTGGTCCTGAAAAGTAATTTTAACCGTACTTACCGGTAACTTGAATTTCCTTCATAGGCTAACATTGACTGGTTTCACTTGGAAATTCTTCTAAGTGTGGAGTTTTGGAACTTTAAAATATTCCTCTAAAATCAGCCGAAATACGAATTCCGATTTACTCACCTGTTATCAGGAGAGACCTCAGTGCTGCATCTTTCAGCCCAGTACTGATCCTCAAAAGTAATTTTAACCGTACTTACCGGTAACTTGAATTTCCTTCATAGGCTAACATTGACTGGTTTCACTTGGAAATTCTTCTAAGTGTGGAGTTTTGGAACTTTAAGATATTCCTCTAAAATCAGCCGAAATACGAATTCCGATTTACTCACCTGTTATCAGGAGAGACCTCAGTGCTGCATCTTTCAGCCCAGTACTGATCCTGAAAAGTAATTTTAACCGTACTTACCGGTAACTTGAATTTCCTTCATAGGCTAACATTGACTGGTTTCACTTGGAAATTCTTCTAAGTGTGGAGTTTTGGAACTTTAAAATATTCCTCTAAAATCAGCCGAAATACGAATTCCGATTTACTCACCTGTTATCAGGAGAGACCTCAGTGCTGCATCTTTCAGCCCAGTACTGATCCTGAAAAGTAATTTTAACCGTACTTACCGGTAACTTGAATTTCCTTCATAGGCTAACATTGACTGGTTTCACTTGGAAATTCTTCTAAGTGTTGATTTTTGAAACATACAAATATTCCTCTAAAATCAGCCGAAATCCAATTCTGATTTACTCACCTGTTATCAGGAGAGACCTCAGTGCTGCATCTTTCAGCCCAGTACTGGTCCTGAAAAGTAATTTTAACCGTACTTACCAGTAACTTGAATTTCCTTCCATAGGCTAACATTGACTGGTTTCACTTGGAAATTCTTCTAAGTGTGGAGTTTTGGAACTTTAAAATATTCCTCTAAAATCAGCCGAAATACGAATTCCGATTTACTCACCTGTTATCAGGAGAGACCTCAGTGCTGCATGTTTCAGCCCAGTACTGATCCTCAAAGTAATTTTAACCGTACTTACCGGTAACTTGAATTTCCTTCATAGGCTAACATTGACTGGTTTTCAGCAAAAAGTTTCAAAGTGTTGATTTTCACAAACTACAAATATTCCTTAAAAATCGCCTGTATGACTTAAACGCATTCTTTCAACTGTTTACAGGAGATGCACCAGTGCTGGATCCAGGATCCAACACTGAGTAAGAAAAAGTAACGATAACAGTTTTTACCTGCTAAGTGAATTTCCTTCCATAGGATAACATTGGTGATTCTATGAGAAAAAGTTTCAAAGTGTCAACTTTTAAAATACAATAATATTCCTTAATAATCACGACTGTAACCAAAACGCTTTTACTCAACTGTTTACAGGAGATGTACCAGGACTGAATCTAGGATCCAGTCCTGTGGTTACAAAAGTAATCCATAAAGTAACTAATTGCATTTAACTAGAAATTCACATTGAGCTGAATGTTGCATTGTGTTTGAAAATGTGTTGCCCATTGCAACAACTGTAACTACTGTACTTAAAAGTCTATTGCCTATCTGCAAAGTATTTAAACTAAAGTAATTCATTCTGAGAAAGTATTTTTTGTAATGTAATGTATAATGTAATTACAATGTAATTTGACAAATAAAATATGTAAAAAAATTGTTTCTAAAAATGTAGTAAATCAGTATGAAAAAATTAATATAACAATTAATACATTTAAAAATTGTCATTTACAAAACCTTTGAAATTCACTGAAAAACCGTAGGTTTCAGGCACGTTATAGTTAGAAATTAGCATTTAAAAACCTTTGAAATTCACTGAAAAAACCATAGGTTTCAGACACGTTATAGTTACAAATTAGCATTTAAAAAACCTTTGAAATTCACTGAAAAAACCATAGGTTTCAGACACGTTATAGTTACAAATTAGCATTTAAAAACCTTTGAAATTCACTGAAAAACCATAGGTTTTAGGGACAGTTATAGTTACTTGGACATTGCACTCGTACAAAACCCGTGAAATTCCCCGTTATAGTTAGTTCAGCTAACTATAACTCGCGCCCATAATGCACTGCTGATGACGTCACATATTACATCACTCATGACATGGTCAGTGACATCACTGATGACATCACTGATGACATCATCCACGTGATAATCTGATGCACCTCCTCACACCCTAATATAATCTTTGATACACCCACTCTAAATTACAGACTGCCATTCGCAAAACCATAGACACTCCAACACCAATAACTACATACCCACTCACTGATTCTTAGGTCTACACACACACATCCACTCACTCACCCGTACAGTCACTCATACTTACGGTCACTCAGTACAGGACTATCATATGCACTCTTACTCCTATATAGACACTCAAACAACGCCACTCATCCATAGAGATACTCGGACACCTAGTCAGTCATGCAAATAATTAAACACACTGCCATTTACTCACCTATACAGTTATACACACACCAGCTCACTTAATCATAAAAATACTAGCACATTGTTACGCTCTTATACAATCACTGATACAAGCACACACTCATCCATACAGCCACTATCACAATCACACACTCTCGCTTATAGCTATTTATATACTCCAACACACATATATACTGCCTTTCACATATGTAGTTACTCACACATGTACCACTGGGACATACATTCACTCACTAACACACTCTTACACACACTTACCCACCCATACAGTCTATCACAGATGCACTCTTGAAACCATCCACCCAGTGAATCACCCACTCACACATCTATGCACAGAGTTGCACACACCCCTCCCACACAAACACTCAGGCACCCATACAGATACTCAGACAAGCATTCAATAACTCATATAGAAAATCATTTAGCTATTCACAAACACATGCAGCCACTTACACAGCAACAGACAGACGGATACAGACATACACCCAGTTTAGTCACTAACCCATGCATTCAGTAAGATACGTTAAATCACTCACTTATAGAGTCAGTCACGCACCTACTAAATCATCCATACAGACACTTAGACACCCACTCATTCTTCAATACGTCTTTTTCCTATATATTTTAAAAATATTTAAACTTTACAGAAACACACAGTCACTGGATGATGTCATCAGTGATGTCATTTGAGATGTCATCAGTGATGTCATCAGTGATGTCACTGACCATGTCATGAGTGATGTAATATGCGACGTCATCAGCAGTGCATTATGGGGCGCGAGTTATAGTTAGCTGAACTAACTATAACGGGGGAATTTCACGGGTTTTGTACGAGTGCAATGTCCAAGTAACTATAACTGTCCCTAAAACCTATGGTTTTTTCAGTGAATATCTTATATGTTTGAGCTTTTGGTTCATACTATGCGATTGTTTATATTATGATGACAGGGTTTCTTCTGGTGATTAGTTCTGTGGAAATCTATGCCTTGAGTATATTGTCCAGATCTGGTTGCTTTCAGATGGGGAATCGCTAGTCCATTTTGGTATTGTCTCATCTTGAATTTTTTGCTCAATTTTTTGCTCAGCTTCCTTTCTTTTTCTCCTGTTTGTTCTCTTCTGTATCTTTTCTGTTGTGAACACATCAATGGGTTTAGAATGGATTTGTTATATATTTTTATAGTGATTTAGGATTGTTTTTTCTCTTTATGCTTTTGTATGTGTGGGATTTTGGGTATGGTCCTGCATTAGTCTGTCTTTGATATGCGACATGTCCATGTATATTGTTCTTATATGCATATGAATTTGTTTGTTTAATGTATTTCAAACACGTGTGTATATATATGTATATATGAATGTTGTATGTGTTATATATTGTATGTATTGTAAAGATCCCTTTTTTATATGTTTTTAACTTACAGCCCTGAAGAAGTCCTATGTTATAGGACGAAACGCGTTGGCTGTTGCTTGTTTTGAAAGAAAACATAAAGAAGAAAAAATTCTCATTCTACGCCTTATTGAGCTGTGATTACTCATATGGACATGCTTGTTTCATAGTGGTGCAGCTCTGATTTAGTGTTGGTTTAAATTTCCCTTTGGTTGGGGGTGCTCTTGGACAGGGAGCACCTTTGGAAGTCTGCACACAAGATATTTCAACATTTTCATTTCCTTGGTGATTTTTTGTGATTGGTGCCGCAAGTGTTTGTGTTTGGACCACTGGCCATGGTTTTGTGTATTCTGACTGTGGAATGAGTAGCATCTTTATCGATTAAAAGTGATGCTGGATGGCCATTTACTTCTCCATCCACAAAAGGGCTACTCTGGTGTACCTCTAGGACTGCATCAAGCATGCAATCCTTCTCCCGTCTCAGGCACCGACATTGTGTCTGATTCAGTCCATTAGAAACTCCAAGTGTAGATGCAAATTGTGGAAAATCATTATTAATCAATGAAGGATTTTGTTGAAATCCTGAATTTGTTGAGAATTTGGCATTCTATTCTGTACTGGGCTGTGGGACCATTGGGACTGAAGGCATGTTCCAATTTAACTGCCTTTGATTCTGCATGCTCGGCACAGTCCCGTTGGGCTGGGACCATTGGCTGTGACATCCCATTCTGTGTCCTCCGATTCATGTTCCTGTTTCTCAGTTTCCCACAAACATGACAAGGAGCGTGTCTTATTCTGCACATTATTAGTATCTGAGGTATCTACATTGTCATTGTTAATAAAACCAATACCCTGAGGAACAACATTTCCTCCTTGCACATATTGAACATCATTACCCTGCACACCAACTCCGTGCATATCCGAATTCACATCAGCAACAAATGCAGAATCAAAACGAGAATCCAGCACATGAGAACTTCTTTTGCCACCCTTCTGGAAAAATGACTGAGCCACCATTATTTTCTCTTTGATATGTTTATGCTTGACATCAAAACAATCATTACAGTGCTTTGCGTATAACAAAATCTCATCCAGAAATGTTATCTGCGAGCACATCACACTTTGCTGGATATGTACACTAACCTCTGGACGCAACGCTAAAAACAAGGCAGACACGAAACCAGACACGCCCGCTTTTGCCCAGCCTTTAACTTTGCTAAACTGTGTAACTCTGCATCAATCTCTCGTTATATACATGCACTAATTCCTTTGGCTCTTATGGTGCGCTCATCATTTTTTACTAATTCACTTGCTTCTCAGAAATCTTAATCTTTAAAATGATAAATTCTTTATATTTTTGCATAACAACCGTACACTGGTTATTTGAAGGCGCTTTGCTCTGTGGCTCTTCAATTAGCCAGTTTACAACCAACTTACACTCATTCCACAAATCTCTACAGACAATTTCAAAAAACGTATTTAAACTCATCCAAAGCACCTTCAGAATAGTTACAGTCCTCTCTACCCCTGTGCAGCACTTTTCTGGTTCCTTCTAAGCGTGAGGACATTTGTTGTGAATGTAAAAAGGGCAGCTCTCGACCATGGCACATGCACATACGCTGCTCCAGCCATCTCAGTGGAAATTATTTTGCATCAATTGTTTCCAACTCTGAAGCTCTTTCATCAGCACCACTTGGCAGGGTAGATCCACAGATGGCACTGTCCAGGATCAGGGGTTGGAAGCCTGTTATGTCCCTGAGGCTTCAGATCAGGAGGCCAGTAACTCTGTGTTCTGGGGTCAACAGATGCAGGTCCAGTCCTTCTCACCCAGGGAAAAGGGCAGCAGGCAGCCTATCAGCACAGCAATGTAGGACCCTAGCAGAGTGGCAGTTCTTCAGCAGCACCAACAGTCCTCCATCCTGCTAGGGTATCCACAGGTCCAGAAGTGTCCTGAAGTGGTGATGCCTGAGGTCCAGTACTTATACCCAGTGGTGCCTTTGAAGTGGGGGAGACTTCAAAGACATGCCTTTGAAGTGCACAGAGGTCCTCCCTTCCTGCCCCGGCTACAGACTCACTACAGGGTGGTATTCAGCCCTTTGTGTGTGGACAGGACACAGCCTATTCAGATATGAGTGAGACTGTGTCCAGCTCCTCCCTTGCATCCTGCCAGGAATGGCCCATTGAGACACACCTAAGCTTACATTGTGCGGGCCGTCTAGGAGGAATACACAAAGCCCAGCTGCCAACTACACCCAGTCAGGTGACTATAG
Source organism: Calotriton arnoldi (assembly GCA_963921515.1). Taxonomy (NCBI): domain Eukaryota; kingdom Metazoa; phylum Chordata; class Amphibia; order Caudata; family Salamandridae; genus Calotriton; species Calotriton arnoldi. Next base: position 138,154 of record CAWUFW010020470.1, on the reverse strand, counting down.
ACAGGCGGCTGGCAGCAAATAGCTAAGGCAAGAAAATGGCAACTTTCTAAAAGTAAAAGACACACAAATGATGGACGGAATGGGGAACAAATCAAACATTCATCCCTAGTCAAGAGATCTGGGTTAAATCCATCGCTCCTGTGCTCACCACGCCCCCCTGTTTAGACCTAGCCATATGCATATCAGTCTTGACCCTGCTCCTCATGGGAACAGTCCAGCCTGAACTGCCAAGCCAGGACCTCCCTGGACCAGAAACAAGCTACCTGGGACCGGTTTCAGGATACCACCCCTCATCAACCAGGCTAGCTTGAATCCAGTGGCACAGTGAGCCCGGGACCCACGTCTGGGCAAACCTAACACACTTAGGGCGAGAAAATGAAACATTGTTCAGCATTCAGGCCATCAATTATTGTTTTTGCACTTTATAAAAGTGGCATTTTCAGAACTGCAATTTAAAAAATCTGACTTCACCATATGTTAGGATTTTAAAATTTGGAACCCAGAGACACTAAACCTGAACCAGTTATATCTTCCCATTTGGGAATTACACTTACAGAATGTCTTAAGGTAATTCCCATGTTACCCTATGGGAGATATAGGCCTTGCAGTAGTGAAAACACATTTAGGAGCTTTTCACTACTGGGACATTTAAATCTTAAACGTACCTGCCCTGCTTTTTGAAATACATTGCCCTCTGCCCTCTGGGTCATCCATGGCCTACCCTAGGGGTAGCATATGTATTAAAAAGGAAGGTTTGGGGCCTGGCAAAAGGTTTATTTTGCCAGGTCGAAATAACAGTTTAAACTGCACACACAGGCTCTGCAGTGGCAGGCCTGAGACCTGTTTAAATGGCTAATTAAATGGGTGGCACAATCACTGCTGCAAGCCCACTATGGCATTTAATTTACAGGCCTTGGATAAGCCAATATTATCATATTTAGAGGAGAGAGCACAAGCACTTTAGCACTGGTTAGCAATGGTAAAGTGTACAGAGTCCTAAGGCCAACAAAAATTAATTCAGCAAAAAGTAGGAGAAGGAAGGCGCAAAAAAGTTTGGGGGTGACCCTACAAAAAGGGCATTGCCAACACGACCCCCCTCCAGTCTAAAGGCAGGGGAGGCTAATCAATACCTTGATGATCTTCCCTGCTTAGGCGGTAGAACGTGGACAATGGCCCTCCACTGCAGGGGCAGATGTCAGTTCTACATCTTTCTGGATTCAGTTTGACCCCTCTGTTTATACTCGCCTGAGCGACTGAACTGACAGATGGGGAACCCTTCTTCTCGTCTGTGGACCCCGTCTGTGCAGCACCTAACCTTAATTTGGTCAAGGATGCATCCCAGAAGGCAGATAGTACCACCAAGGCCAACAAAGTGACGTGGCCATTCCACCCCTTGGATCAGACTTCTGTCCCCAGCCCAAGGAAAATTCTGCCCATAAGGACAGTGACCAACAGAAGCCATGGACAGCTGTCAGTGATAGGAGCCAGGCCCCGGGCCACCCACTGCTAGCTGGGGGCTCTGAGCGGGGATATTGGGTGGGGCTCTCTTCCTGCCTTGGGGCTGGCAAGAAGATCCCTATGAGCTCCTGATGTTTCTCTGACCTTTAAGGTGTCTCTGAGTGGGGGGCAGAATCCCCAGGTGTGTTGCACCCTACTTCCACTCTACCCCCACCAGTTCAGGGGTGGTGTCTTGATATTGGCCAATCCACCCAAGGTCTGTACCCTGAGGCTGAACAGGGGACAGGGGTGAGTCCTCCCTCACCCTGCCTCTCCATCTGGGCTCCCGTACCCACATTTGGGGGTGGTACCCCAAGAAAAACCAACTGTTAGGGTGCCCTTGGCAGCTGCCCTCTCAGTTCTGCTGACACTGGGGGCAACTCATTCCCCAGAACGCAGTCTATGGGCTTCTGGGGACTAACCTTCCCCTGGGTCACTTACCCACCCTGTAGGAAGGTGGAATCTGACTGCATGGTTGCCCCCACTTTTTTTCCTGGTGTTTTGCTGGTTTTCGACTTAGTTTGGCTGGGATCCTGCTATTCAGGACCCCAGCCTATCTGCTTTCCCCTTAAATTGATTGTATGTACTTTAGGTACACTCCAGATGGGATTCTGGGGTACCCTTATAAGTCCCTAGTATATGGTATACTATGTACCCAGGGCATAGGTACCCCAGAGGCTTCCCAAGGGCTGCAGCATGTATTATGCCACCCCTGAGAGGCCATCCAAAATGACACAACAGGTCTGCTACAGCAGCCTGTGTAAGGTGGTGTATGCACCCCTTACTGAGATCTCTCCATATCACTGCACATGTAAACCTATCAGTCACCCCTATGACAGGCCTTAACAATCCTGAAGGCAGGGTGCTGGGTTTCATGTGAGAGGGTGCCCATGCATGAGCAGAGCACCTCTACAGCTTTCGGAATCTTCATTCCGGGGTTGTTTGTGATGCAGCCAACCATATATACTTAAGTGCATTATAACCTCGCGGTAAATGCTAACTTGAGAATGGCTGCATGGAAACATGTCGTGTTTGGTGTCAAACACCTTGGAATCATACCTCCACCCCAGTAACTGGGATGGGAGGTATGATCCCACACTACTAGAGGGAGAAACATGGCACCACCGGTACACCCGGTACCAGCTTAACAGAACCCTGGCATCACAAAATGGATGCTGCAGCCACAGACACGAGTCTGCCCTCCTGCTGCTGGACGAAACTCCGGTAGGGGAGGCCTGGACAATAGGTTTCCTGTCACAGGGAGGTGTGACCACCTCCCAGACAGGCTTTAGTGTATTGGGGCTGGGTGGGTGCACTCCAAGAGTGCTTTGAAGTCTGCAATGGGGGCACATTTGGTGTCCCTGTGCATAGTCCAGCTCAAACCGGTTGCAGGGGCTACCAGCCCCTGCTCTGGCGCGAAACTGGACAAAGGAAATGGGTGTAGCCACCCCTCTTTCCTGACCCTCCCATAGGTGGGTCCCCAGAGTTTGTCCCACCCCTTCCTTGGGTATAAAGTAGGAACCCCTGACTACAGGACTTTAGATTACACCTGGACTAAACTCTGACACAGAAACCAAGTACTTCGACGATCTACACTACGCTGGATGACTGAAGAATCTCCCTTGGAGTAAAGGAGTTACTCCCCTGCAAGGCAGGCACCTTTAACGCAACTGACTGGTTGGCATCTCCAAAGCTCCTGCGGACTCCGAAGAATATTGCCATACAGGAGGTGGGTTCCCGAAGTCTCTGAGGCCGATCTGTGCCCACAGCAAGTCTGAGGCCCGTATCCCTCGTGGAGACCGTGCAACCCGAACCGCTGGACACCGCAACCATTTGCAGAAGCATCAGCTTTCCGGCGACCCCGGAGGCTGAGCTTTGAGTTACTTGTAGCCCTGACCCCGAGCAGTAATTACACCGAAGATTGTTGGCCGACACTCAACGAGTGTTCCGTGGGCCGCCATTTTGTGATTCCTCTTGAGGTCCCTTCGCGATCCCTGGTCCGTTGACCTGTGGGTCCCCAAGAAGGCAACTCTAACTTTGATTGGGCTTCCCTGGTTGCTCCAGACGTGCCCTGACTCTCCATCGCTTGGGGAGTCCCCAGGACCTTGCTGGTCCGCACAGAAGCATCTTTTCTCTTCCTGCGTGGGTTGCTGTTGCCAAGGCTTGTTGTGTTCAATCCGAGCACTGACACCCCAGCACTCGACATCCTTCGTGGGACAGCTCGAATCCGGCTCCTGGTCGTCCTTGACGTCTCCGGGACCCCGTGGCTGCAGAGTCAAGCTTCACCTCTTCGCACCTGAAGCACCCGACATCGGTGGGCATTCGATTGCTCCGCTCCTGGTCACTGGCTAGTGACCCAGACTCTGTACCCTCTGCTTTCAGGTTCTTCACATCTTCGATCCAAGCTTGGATCACCCAGGACACTTTTCTTCTTCACGGCAGCAGCACTTTGCAGATCGGCATTGAAATCAACGACGATTCCCGACACCCTTTGACACCTATGCACCCATCTTCACTGGGTGAGGTAACTCGAGTACTCCGGTGCTCACTTGGGTGTTGGCCCTAGAACCCCTTAAGTCTAAAGAGGTTTGCTGAAAGTCCTCTCCTAAGTGTCCTTTATCTTTAAAATTCCAACCGTGACTTTCCTCATAGAATCCTACGGCGCTCGCGGATGTGTTCTCACACTGCACACGTCCCCTGTGGGTCTCCTGTGTCACTACCTTGGGTGGTTCCTTGGGGTCCCAGCGATTCTACGTGCTCTAGGCACTGTGTCTAGTCAAGTCGTGGTTCTTATACCACTTTCTTAATATATGGTTTGGTCCCCCCCGGGGCCCATTGTATATTGTGCTATTTACTGTCGTTTTAATACTGTGCATCTTGGACTCTAATCTCATAAAGAGATTAGTAGTGAGTGTTTAGAAATAAATACATATATTTTATATATACCTTGTGTGGTTCTCCTTTCATTTGGTCATTCAAGAGGTTATAATCTGGTAAACTAAGCTGCTTTACACTTCTTCAAGACTTAGCCTGAAGGCTGCTCTCCACAGCTACCACGAGGATAGCTTTCTATAAGGTTGTCTTTAAACCTACCATCAATAAGGGTTGTTTGGACTGGTGCAAGGTGCCCACTAGAACTAGTGGACAGCATATGCCAGGCCAACTTCTCACAGGCCTCACCACCTCTGCACCCCCTGGACAGGCCTCACCTCCTCTGCACCCCTGGACAGGCCTCACCTCCTCTGCACCCCTGGACAGGCCTCACCTCCTCTGCACCCCTGGACAGGCCTCACCTCCTCTCCACCACTGGGCAGACCTCACCTCTTCTGCACCCCTGGACAGGCTTCACCTCCTCTGCACCCCTGGACAGGCCTCACCTGCACTGTACCCCCCTGGACAAGACATGCCTCACCTCCTGTGCACCCCTGAACAGGCCTTATCTTGGATGCACCAGCGGCCAGGCCTCACCTCATCTGCACCCCTGAACAGGCCTTACCTCCTCTGCACCCCCTGGACAGGCCTCACCTCCTCTGCTCCCCCTGGACAGGCCTCACCTCCTCTGCACCCCTCAGGACAGGCCTCACATCCTCTGCACCCCTGGACAGGTCTCACATCCTCTGCACCCCTGGACAGGCCTCTATTCCTCTGCACCCCAGGACAGGCCTCACCTCCTCTGCACCCCCTAGAAAGGCCTCACCTCCTCTGCCCCCAGGACAGGCCTCACCTCCTCTGCTCCCCATGGACAGGCCTCACCTCCTCTGCACCCCATGGACAGGCCTCACCTCCTCTGCACCCCCTGGACATGCCTCACCTCCTCTGCACCCCATGGACAGGCCTCACCTCCTCTGCACCCCATGGACAGGACTCACCTCCTCTGCACCCCCTGGACAGGACTCACCTGCACCCCCTGGACAGGCCTCACCTCCTCTGCACCCCTAGACAGGACAGGCCTCACCTCCTCTGCACCCCTAGACAGGACAGGCCTCACCTCCTCTGCACCCTGGGACAGGACAGGCCTCACCTCCTATGCACCCTGGGACAGGACAGGCCTCACCTCCTATGCACCCCGGGACAGGCCTCACATTCTCTGACCCCTGGACAGGCCTCACCTCCTCTGCACCCCTGGAGAGGCCTCACCTCCTCTGCACCCCTGAAGAGGCCTCACCTCCTCTGCACCCCTGGACAGGTCTCATCTCCTCTGCACCCCTGGAGAGGCCTCACCTCCTCTGCACCCCTGGAGAGGCCTCACCTGCTCTGCACCCCTGGAGAGGCCTCACCTCCTCTGCACCCCTGGAGAGGCCTCACCTCCTCTGCACCCCCAAGCACAGGACAGAACTCACCTCCTCTGCACCCCTGGACAGGCCTCACCTCCTCTGCACCCCTGGACAGGCCTCACCTCCTCTGCACCACTGGACAGGCCTCACCTCCTCTGCACCACTGGACAGGCCTCACCTCCTCTGCACCACTGGACAGGCCTCACTCCCTCTGCACCTCTGGACAGGCCTCACCTCCTCTGCACCCCCTCTGGACAGGCCTCACCTCCTCTGCATCCCCTGGACAGGTCTCACCTCCTCTGCACCCCCTACCCCCTGACAGGCCTCACCTCCTCTGCACCCCTAGACAGGCCTCACCTCCTCTGCACCCCTGGACAGGTGTCACCTCTGCACCCCTAGACAGACCTCACCTCCTCTGCACCACTGGACAGGCCTCACCTCCTCTGCACCCCTGGACAGGCCTCACCTCCTCTGCACCCCCTGGACAGGCCTCACCTCCTCTGCACCCCCTGGACAGGCCCTCGCCTCCTCTGCACCCCTGGACAGGCCTCGCCTCCTCTGCACCCCTGGACAGGCCTCGCCTCCTCTGCACCCCTGGACAGGCCTCGCCTCCTCTGCACCCCTGGACAGGCCTCGCCTCCTCTGCACCCCTGGACAGGCCTCGCCTCCTCTGCACCCCTGGACAGGCCTCGCCTCCTCTGCACCCCTGGACAGGCCTCACCTCCTTTGCAACCCTGGACAGGCCTCGCCTCCTCTGAACCCCTGGACAGGCCTCTCCTCCTCTGAACCCCTGGACAGGCCTCTCCTCCTCTGCACCCCTGGAGAGGCCTCACCTCCTCTGCACCCCTGGAGAGGCCTCACCTCCTCTGCACCCCTGGAGAGGCCTCACCTCCTCTGCACCCCTGGAGAGGCCTCACCTCCTCTGCACCCCCAAGCACAGGACAGAACTCACCTCCTCTGCACCCCTGGACAGAACTCACCTCCTCTGCACCCCTGGACAGGCCTCACCTCCTCTGCACCCCTGGACAGGCCTCACCTCCTCTGCACCACTGGACAGGCCTCACCTCCTCTGCACCACTGGACAGGCCTCAGTCCCTCTGCACCTCTGGACAGGCCTCAGTCCCTCTGCACCTCTGGACAGGCCTCACCTCCTCTGCACCCCCTCTGGACAGGCCTCACCTCCTCTGCATCCCCTGGACAGGTCTCACCTCCTCTGCACCCCCCCTACCCCCCTGACAGGCCTCACCTCCTCTGCACCCCCTGGACAGGCCTCACCACCTCTGCACCCCCTGGACAGGCCTCACCTCCTCTGCACCCCCTGGACAGGCCTCACCTCCTCTGCACCCCCCTGGACAGGCCTCACCTCCTCTGCACCCCCTGGACAGGCCTCGCCTCCTCTGCACCCCTGGACAGGCCTCGCCTCCTCTGCACCCCTGGACAGGCCTCGCCTCCTCTGCACCCCTGGACAGGCCTCGCCTCCTCTGCACCCCTGGACAGGCCTCGCCTCCTCTGCACCCCTGGACAGGCCTCGCCTCCTCTGCACCCCTGGACAGGCCTCACCTCCTTTCCAACCCTGGACAGGCCTCGCCTCCTCTGAACCCCTGGACAAGCCTCTCCTCCTCTGAACCCCTGGACAGGCCTCTCCTCCTCTGAACCCCTGGACAGGCCTCTCCTCCTCTGAACCCCTGGACAGGCCTCTCCTCCTCTGAACCCCTGGACAGGCCTCTCCTCCTCTGAACCCCTGGAAAGGCCTCGTCTCCTCTGCACCCGTGGACAGGCCTCGCCTCCTCTGCACCCCTGGACAGGCCTCACCTCCTTTCCAACCCTGGACAGGCCTCGCCTCCTCTGAACCCCTGGACAAGCCTCTCCTCCTCTGAACCCCTGGACAGGCCTCTCCTCCTCTGAACCCCTGGACAGGCCTCTCCTCCTCTGAACCCCTGGACAGGCCTCTCCTCCTCTGAACCCCTGGACAGGCCTCTCCTCCTCTGAACCCCTGGAAAGGCCTCGTCTCCTCTGCACCCGTGGACAGGCCTCACCTCCTCTGTACCCCCGACAGGCCTCACCTCCAATGCACCCGTGGACAGGCCTCACCTCCTCTGCACCCCCCGACAGGCCTCGCCTCCTCTGCACCCGTGGACAGGCCTCGCCTCCTCTGCACCCGTGGACAGGCCTCGCCTCCTCTGCACCCGTGGACAGGCCTCGCCTCCTCTGCACCCGTGGACAGGCCTCGCCTCCTCTGCACCCGTGGACAGGCTTCGCCTCCTCTGCACCCTCTGGACAACCCTCACCTCCTCTGCACCCCTGGACAGGCCTCACCTCTTCTGCACCCCCTGGACAGGCCTCACCTCCTCTGCACCCCCTGGACAGGCCTCACCTCCTCTGCACCCCCTGGACAGGCCTCATCTCGCACCCCCTGGACAGGCCTCATCTCGCACCCCTGGACAGGCCTCATCTCGCACCCCTGGACAGGCCTCATCTCGCACCCCTGGACAGGCCTCATCTCGCACCCCTGGACAGGCCTCACCTCCCTGCACCGCTGGACAGGTCTCACCTCCTCTGCACCCCTGGACAGGCCTCACCTCACCCTTGGACAGGCCTCACCTCACCCCTGGACAGGCCTCACCTCACCCCTGGACAGGCCTCACCTCACCCCTGGACAGGCCTCCTCTGCACCCCTGGACAGGCCTCCTCTGCACCCCTGGACAGGCCTCCTCTGCACCCCTGGACAGGCCTCCTCTGCACCCCTGGACAGGCCTCCTCTGCACCCCTGGACAGGCCTCCTCTGCACCCCCGGACAGGCCTCCTCTGCACCCCCGGACAGGCCTCACCTCACCCCTGGACAGGCCTCACCTCACCCCTGGACAGGCCTCACCTCACCCCTGGACAGGCCTCATCTCGCACCCCTGGACAGGCCTCACCTCACCCCTGGACAGGCCTCACCTCACCCCTGGACAGGCCTCACCTCACCCCTGGACAGGCCTCACCTCACCCCTGGACAGGCCTCATCTCGCACCCCTGGACAGGCCTCACCTCACCCCTGGACAGGCCTCACCTCACCCCTGGACAGGCCTCATCTCGCACCCCTGGACAGGCCTCACCTCTCCTGCACCGCTGGACAGGTCTCACCTCCTCTGCACCCCTGGACAGGCCTCACCTCACCCCTGGTCAGGCCTCACCTCCTCTACACCTCCTGGACAGGCCTCACCTCCTCTACACCCCCTGCACAGGCCTCACCTCCTCTACACCCCCTGGATAGGCCTCACCTCCTCTACACCCCCTGGACAGACCTCACCTCCTCTGCACCCCTGGACAGGCCTCACCTCTTCTGCACCCCTGGACAGGCCTCACCTCCTCTGCAACCCTGGAGAGGCCTCACCTCCTCTGCAACCCTTTGGACAGGCCTCACCTCCTCTGCACCCCTGGACAGGCGTCACCTCCTCTGCACCCCTGGACATGCCTCGGCTCCTCTGCACCCCTGCACAGGCCTCGCCTCCCATGCACCCCTGGACAGGCCTCTCCTCCTCTGCCCCCTGGACAGGCCTCAGCTCCTCTGCACCCCTGGACAGGCCTCAGCTCCTCTGGACAGGACTCTCCTGCTCTGCACCCCTGGACAGGCCTCACCTCCTCTGCTCCCCCTGGACAGGCCTCACCTCACCCCTGGACAGGCCTCACCTCACCCCTGGACAGGCCTCACCTCACCCCTGGACAGGCCTCACCTCACCCCTGGACAGGCCTCACCTCACCCCTGGACAGGCCTCACCTCACCCCTGGACAGGCCTCACCTCACCCCTGGACAGGCCTCATCTCCTCTGCTCCCCTGGACAGGCCTCACCTCCTCTGCACCCCTGGACAGGCCTCATCGCCTCTGCCCCCTGGACAGGCCTCACCTCCTCACCCCCTGGACAGGCCTCGCCTCCTCTGCCCCCTGGACAGGCCCTCGCCTCCTCACCCCCAGGACAGGCCTCGCCTCCTCACCCCCAGGACAGGCCTCGCCTCCTCTGCACCCCCTGGACAGGCCTCTCCTCCTCTGCTCCCCCTGGACAGGCCTCTCCTCTTCTGCTCCCCCTGGACAGGCATCAACTCCTCTGCACCCCTGGACAGGCCTCACCTCCTCTGCACCCCTCTGGACAGGCCTCACCTCCTCTGCACCCCTCTGGACAGGCCTCACCTCCTCTGCACCCCCTGGACAGGCCTCACCTCCTCTGCACCCCTGGACAGGCCTCTCCTCCTCTGCACCCCCTGGACAGGCCTCTCCTCCTCTGCTCCCCCTGGACAGGCATCACCTCCTCTGCACCCCTTGGCCTATGCCTCACCTCCTCTGCACCCCTCTGGACAGGCCTCATCTCCTCTGCACCCCTGGACAGGACTCTCCTCCTCTGCACCCCTGGACAGGCCTCTCCTCCTCTGCACCCCTGGACAGGCCTATCCTCCTCTGCTCCCCTGGCCAGGAATCACCTCCTCTGCCCCACTAGACAGGCCTCTCCTCCTCTGCACCCCTCTGGACAGGCCTCACCTCCTCACCGCCCTGGACAGGCCTCACCTCCTCTGCACCCATCTGGACAGGCCTCTCCTCCTCTGCACCCCCTGGACAGGCCGCTCCTCCTCTGCACCCCCTGGACAGGCCTCTCCTCCTCTGCACCCACTGGACAGGCATCATCTCCTCTGCCCCCCTAGACAGGCCTCTCCTCCTCTGCACCCCTCTGGACAGGCCTCACCTCCTCACCCCCCTGGACAGGCCTCACCTCCTCTGCACCCCTGGACAGGCCTCTCCTTCTCTGCACCCCTTGACAGGCCTCACCTCCTCTGATCCCCCTGGACAGGCCTCACCTCCTCTGCACCCCTCTGGACATGTCTCACCTCCTCTGCACCCCTGGACAGACCTCACCTCTGCACCCCCTAGACAGGCCTCACCTCCTCTGCACCCCCTAGACAGGCCTCTGCCCCCCTGGACAGGCCTCACCTTCTCTGCCCCTTTGGACAGGCCTCGCCTCCTCACCCCCCTGGACAGGCCTCACCTCCTCTGCACCCCTCTGGACAGGCCTCACCTCCCCTGCCCCCCTGGACAGGCCTCACCTCCCCTGCACCCCTCTGGACAGGCCTCACCTCCCCTGCACCCCTCTGGACAGGCCTCACCTCCTCTGCACCCCCTGGACAGGCCTCACCTCCTCTGCACCCCCTCACCTCCTCTGTACCCCTGGACAGTCCTCACCTCCTCTGCACCCCAGGAAGAGGTCTCACCTCCTCTGCACCCCAGGAAGAGGTCTCACCTCTGCACCCCTAGACAGGCCTCACCTCCCCTGCACCCCTCATCTCCCCTGCACCCCTCTCCTCCTCTACCCCTGGACACGCCTCACCTCTTCTTCACCCCCTGGACAGGCCTCACCTCCTCTTCTCCCCCTGGACAGGCCTCTGACCCCTGGACAGGCCTCACCTCCTCTGCACCCCCTGGACAGGCCTCACCTCCTCTGCACCCCCTGGACAGGCCTCACCTCTTCTGCACCCCTGCTGTCCTCCTCTGCACCCCTGGACAGGCCTCTCCTCCTCTGTACTCCTGGACATGCCTCATCTCCTCTGCACCCCTGAACAGGCCTCTCCTCCTCTGCACTCCTGGACAGGGCTCACCTCCTCTGCACCCCTGGACAGGCCTCACCGCTGCACCCCTGGACAGGCCTCACCGCTGCACCCCTGGACAGGCCTCACCTCCTCTGCCCCCTGGACAGGCCTCCCCTCCCCTGCACCCCTCATCTCCCCTGCACCCCTCACCTCCTCTACCCCTGGACATGCCTCACCTCTTCTTCACCCCCGTATCCCTCGTGGAGACCGTGCAACCCGAACCCCTGGACATCGCGACCATTTGCTGAAGCATCAGCTTTCCGGCGACCCCGGAGGCTGAGCTTTGAGTTACTTGTAGCCCTGACCCCGAGCAGTAATTACACCGAAGATTGTTGGCCGACACTCAACGAGTGTTCCGTGGGCCGCCATTTTGTGATTCCTCTTGAGGTCCCTTCGCGATCCCTGGTCCGTTGACCTGTGGGTCCCCAAGAAGGCAACTCTAACTTTGATTGGGCTTCCCTGGTTGCTCCAGACGTGCCCTGACTCTCCATCGCTTGGGAGTCCCCAGGACCTTGCTGGTCCGCACAGAAGCATCTTTTCTCTTCCTGCGTGGGTTGCTGTTGCCAAGGCTTGTTGTGTTCAATCCGAGCACTGACACCCCAGCACTCGACATCCTTCGTGGGACAGCTCGAATCCGGCTCCTGGTCGTCCTTGACGACTCCGGGACCCCGTGGCTGCAGAGTCAAGCTTCACCTCTTCGCACCTGAAGCACCCGACATCGGTGGGCATTCGATTGCTCCGCTCCTGGCCACTGGCTAGTGACCCAGACTCTGTACCCTCTGCTTTCAGGTTCTTCACATCTTCGATCCAAGCTTGGATCACCCAGGACACTTTTCTTCTTCACGGCAGCAGCACTTTGCAGATCGGCATTGAAATCAACGACGATTCCCGACACCCTTTGACACCTATGCACCCGTCTTCACTGGGTGAGGTAACTCGAGTACTCCGGTGCTCACGTGGGTGTTGGCCCTAGAACCCCTTAAGTCTAAAGAGGTTTGCTGAAAGTCCTCTCCTAAGTGTCCTTTATCTTTAAAATTCCAACCGTGACTTTCCTCATAGAATCCTACGGCGCTCGCGGATGTGTTCTCACACTGCACACGTCCCCCGTGGGTCTCCTGTGTCACTACCTTGGGTGGTTCCTTGGGGTCCCAGCGATTCTACGTGCTCTAGGCACTGTCTCTAGTCAAGTCGTGGTTCTTATACCACTTTCTTAATATATGGTTTGGTCCCCCCCGGGGCCCATTGTATATTGTGCTATTTACTGTCGTTTTAATACTGTGCATCTTGGACTCTAATCTCACAAAGAGATTAGTAGTGAGTGTTTAGAAATAAATACATATATTTTATATATACCTTGTGTGGTTCTCCTTTCATTTGGTCATTCAAGAGGTTATAATCTGGTAAACTAAGCTGCTTTACACTCCTTCAAGACTTAGCCTGAAGGCTGCTCTCCACAGCTACCACGAGGATAGCTTTCTATAAGGTTGTCTTTAAACCTACCATCAATAAGGGTTGTTTGGACTGGTGCAAGGTGCCCACTAGAACTAGTGGACAGCATATGCCAGGCCAACTTCTCACCGGCCTCACCACCTCTGCACCCCCCTGGACAGGCCTCACCTCCTCTGCACCCCTGGACAGGCCTCACCTCCTCTGCACCCCTGGACAGGCCTACCTACTCTGCACCCCTGGACAGGCCTCACCTCCTCTCCACCACTGGGCAGACCTCACCTCTTCTGCACCCCTGGACAGGCTTCACCTCCTCTGCACCCCTGGACAGGCCTCACCTGCACTGTACCCCCCTGGACAAGACATGCCTCACCTCCTGTGCACCACTGAACAGGCCTTATCTTGGATGCACCAGCGGCCAGGCCTCACCTCATCTGCACCCCTGAACAGGCCTTACCTCCTCTGCACCCCCTGGACAGGCCTCACCTCCTCTGCTCCCCCTGGACAGGCCTCACCTCCTCTGCACCCCTCAGGACAGGCCTCACATCCTCTGCACCCCTGGACAGGCCTCACATCCTCTGCACCCCTGGACAGGCCTCACATCCTCTGCACCCCTGGACAGGCCTCTATTCCTCTGCACCCCAGGACAGGCCTCACCTCCTCTGCACCCCCTAGAAAGGCCTCACCTCCTCTGCCCCCAGGACAGGCCTCACCTCCTCTGCCCCCAGGACAGGCCTCACCTCCTCTGCTCCCCATGGACAGGCCTCACCTCCTCTGCACCCCATGGACAGGCCTCACCTCCTCTGCACCCCCTGGACAGGCCTCACCTCCTCTGCACCCCATGGACAGGCCTCACCTCCTCTGCACCCCATGGACAGGACTCACCTCCTCTGCACCCCCTGGACAGGACTCACCTCCTCTGCACCCCCTGGACAGGCCTCACCTCCTCTGCACCCCCTGGACAGGCCTCACCTCCTCTGCACCCCTAGTCAGGACAGGCCTCACCTCCTCTGCACCCCTAGACAGGACAGGCCTCACCTCCTCTGCACCCTGGGACAGGACAGGCCTCACCTCCTATGCACCCTGGGACAGGACAGGCCTCACCTCCTATGCACCCCGGGACAGGCCTCACATTCTCTGACCCCTGGACAGGCCTCACCTCCTCTGCTCCCCATGGACAGAACTCACCTCCTCTGCACCCCTGGACAGGCCTCACCTCCTCTGCACCCCTGGAGAGGCCTCACCTCCTCTGCACCCCTGAAGAGGCCTCACCTCCTCTGCACCCCTGGACAGGTCTCATCTCCTCTGCACCCCTGGAGAGGCCTCACCTCCTCTGCACCCCTGGAGAGGCCTCACCTCCTCTGCACCCCTGGAGAGGCCTCACCTCCTCTGCACCCCTGAAGAGGCCTCACCTCCTCTGCACCCCTGAAGAGGCCTCACCTCCTCTGCACTCCTGGACAGGTCTCATCTCCTCTGCACCCCTGGAGAGGCCTCACCTCCTCTGCACCCCTGGAGAGGCCTCACCTCCTCTGCACCCCCAAGCACAGGACAGGACAGAACTCACCTCCTCTGCACCCCTGGACAGAACTCACCTCCTCTGCACCCCTGGACAGAACTCACCTCCTCTGCACCCCTGGACAGGCCTCACCTCCTCTGCACCCCTGGACAGGCCTCACCTCCTCTGCACCCCTGAAGAGGCCTCACCTCCTCTGCACCCCTGGACAGGTCTCATCTCCTCTGCACCCCTGGAGAGGCCTCACCTCCTCTGCACCCCTGGAGAGGCCTCACCTCCTCTGCACCCCTGGAGAGGCCTCACCTCCTCTGCACCCCTGAAGAGGCCTCACCTCCTCTGCACCCCTGAAGAGGCCTCACCTCCTCTGCACCCCTGGACAGGTCTCACCTCCTCTGCACCCCTGGAGAGGCCTCACCTCCTCTGCACCCCTGGAGAGGCCTCACCTCCTCTGCACCCCCAAGCACAGGACAGAACTCACCTCATCTGCACCCCTGGACAGAACTCACCTCCTCTGCACCACTGGACAGGCCTCACTCCCTCTGCACCTCTGGACAGGCCTCACCTCCTCTGCACCCCCTCTGGACAGGCCTCACCTCCTCTGCATCCCCTGGACAGGTCTCACCTCCTCTGCACCCCTCCTACCCCCCTGACAGGCCTCACCTCCTCTGCACCCCTGGACAGGCCTCACCTCCTCTGCACCCCTGGACAGGTGTCACCTCTGCACCCCCTAGACAGACCTCACCTCCTCTGCACCACTGGATAGGCCTCACCTCCTCTGCACCCCTGGACAGGCCTCACCTCCTCTGCACCCCCTGGACAGGCCTCACCTCCTCTGCACCCCTGGACAGGCCTCACCTCATCTGCACCCCCCCTGGACAGGCCTCACCTCCTCTGCACCCCCTGGACAGGCCTCACCTCCTCTGCACCCCCTGGACAGGCCTCACCACCTCTGCACCCGTGGACATGCCTCACCTCCTCTGCACCCCTGGACAGGCCTCGCCTCCTCTGCACCCCTGGACAGGCCTCGCCTCCTCTGCACCCCTGGACAGGCCTCGCCTCCTCTGCACCCCTGGACAGGCCTCGCCTCCTCTGCACCCCTGGACAGGCCTCGCCTCCTCTGCACTCCTGGACAGGCCTCACCTCCTTTGCACTCCTGGACAGGCCTCTCCTCCTCTGAACCCCTGGACAGGCCTCTCCTCCTCTGAACCCCTGGACAGGCCTCTCCTCCTCTGAACCCCTGGACAGGCCTCTCCTGCTCTGAACCCGTGGACATGCCTCACCTCCTCTGCACCCCCTCTGGACAGACCTCACCTCCTCTGCACCCCCTCTGGACAGACCTTACTTCCTCTGCACCCCCTCTGGACAGACCTTACTTCCTCTGCACCCCCTCTGGACAGGCCTCACCTCCTCTGCACCCCCGGGACAGGTCTCACCTCCTCTGCACCCCCGGGACAGGCCTCACCTCCTCTGCACCCCCGGGACAGGCCTCACCTCCTCTGCACCCCCGGGACATGCCTCACCTCCTCTGCACCCCCGAGACAGGCCTCACCTCCTCTGCACCCCTGGACAGGCCTCACCTCCTCTGTACCCCCCGGACAGGCCTCACCTCCTCTGTACCCCCCAACAGGCCTCACCTCCTATGCACCAGTGGACAGGCCTCACCTCCTCTGCACCCCCGGACAGGCCTCACCTCCTCTGCACCCCCCGACAGGCCTCACCTCCTATGCACCCGTGGACAGGCCTCGCCTCCTCTGCCCCCAGGACAGGCTTTGCCTCCTCTGCACCCTCTGGACAGCCCTCACCTCCTCTGCACCCCTGGACAGGCCTCACCTCCTCTGCACCCCTGGACAGGCCTCACCTCCTCTGCACCCCCTGGACAGGCCTCATCTCGCACCCATGGACAGGCCTCATCTCGCACCCCTGGACAGGCCTCATCTCGAACCCTTGGACAGGCCTCATCTCGCACCCCTGGACAGGCCTCATCTCGCACCCCTGGACAGGCCTCATCTCGCACCCCCTGGACAGGCCTCATCTTGAACCCTTGGACAGGCCTCATCTCGCACCCCTGGACAGGCCTCATCTCGCACCCCTGGACAGGCCTCATCTCGCACCCCTGGACAGGCCTCATCTCGCACCCCTGGACAGGCCTCACCTCCCCTGCACCGCTGGACAGGTCTCACCTCCTCTGCACCCCTGGACAGGCCTCACCTCACCCCTGGACAGGCCTCACCTCACCCCTGGACAGGCCTCACCTCCTCTACACCTCCTGGACAGGCCTCACCTCCTCTACACCCCCTGCACAGGCCTCACCTCCTCTGCAACCCTGGAGAGGCCTCACCTCCTCTGCAACCCTGGAGAGGCCTCACCTCCTCTGCACCCCTTTGGACAGGCCTCACCTCCTCTGCACCCCTGGACAGGCGTCACCTCCTCTGCACCCCTGGACATGCCTCGGCTCCTCTGCACCCCTGCACAGGCCTCGCCTCCCATGCACCCCTGGACAGGCCTCTCCTCCTCTGCCCCCTGGACAGGCCTCTCCTCCTCTGCACCCCTGGACAGGCATCAGCTCCTCTGACCAGGACACTCCTGCTCTGCACCCCTGGACAGGCCTCACCTCCTCTGCACCCCTGGACAGGCCTCACCTCCTCTGCACCCCTGGACAGGCCTCACCTCCTCTGCTCCCCCTGGACAGGCCTCACCTCCTCTGCTCCCCCTGGACAGGCCTCACCTCCTCTGCTCCCCCTGGACAGGCCTCACCTCCTCTGCTCCCCCTGGACAGGCCTCACCTCCTCTGCTCCCCTGGACAGGCCTCACCTCTCTGCTCCCCCTGGACAGGCCTCACCTCCTCTGCTCCCCCTGGACAGGCCTCACCTCCTCTGCACCACCTAGACAGGCCTCTGCCCCCCTGGACAGGCCTCACCTCCTCACCCCCCTGGACAGGCCTCGCCTCCTCTGCCCCCTGGACAGGCCTCGCCTCCTCACCCCCCAGGACAGGCCTCACCTCCTCTGCACCCCCTGGACAGGCCTCTCCTCCTCTGCTCCCCCTGGACAGGCCTCTCCTCTTCTGCTCCCCCTGGACAGGCATCACCTCCTCTGCACCCCTGGACAGGCCTCACCTCCTCTGCACCCCTCTGGACAGGCCTCACCTCCTCTGCACCCCTCTGGACAGGCCTCACCTCCTCTGCACCCCCTGGACAGGCCTCTCCTCCTCTGCTCCCCCTGGACAGGCATCACCTCCTCTGCACCCCTTGGCCTATGCCTCACCTCCTCTGCACCCCTCTGGACAGGCCTCATCTCCTCTGCACCCCTGGACAGGACTCTCCTCCTCTGCACCCCCTGGACAGGCCTCTCCTCCTCTGCACCCCCTGGACAGGCCTATCCTCCTCTGCTCCCCCTGGCCAGGAATCACCTCCTCTGCCCCACTAGACAGGCCTCTCCTCCTCTGCACCCCTCTGGACAGGCCTCACCTCCTCACCGCCCTGGACAGGCCTCACCTCCTCTGCACCCCTCTGGACAGGCCTCATCTCCTCTGCACCCCTGGACCGGCCTCTCCTCCTCTGCACCCCCTGGACAGGCCTCTCCTCCTCTGCACCCCCTGGACAGGCCTCTCCTCCTCTGCACCCCCTGGACAGGCCTCTCCTCCTCTGCACCCACTGGACAGGCATCACCTCCTCTGCCCCCCTAGACAGGCCTCTCCTCCTCTGCACCCCTCTGGACAGGCCTCACCTCCTCACCCCCCTGGACAGGCCTCACCTCCTCTGCACCCCTGGACAGGCCTCACCTCCTCTGCACCCCTGGACAGGCCTCTCCTTCTCTGCACCCCTTGACAGGCCTCACCTCCTCTGATCCCCCTGGACAGGCCTCACCTCCTCTGCACCCCTCTGGACAGGCCTCACCTCCTCTGCACCCCTGGACAGGCCTCACCTCTGCACCCCCTAGACAGGCCTCACCTCCTCTGCACCCACTAGACAGGCCTCTGCCCCCCTGGACAGGCCTCACCTTCTCTGCCCCCCTGGACAGGCCTCGCCTCCTCACCCCCCTGGACAGGCCTCACCTCCTCTGCACCCCTCTGGACAGGCCTCACCTCCCCTGCCCCCTGGACAGGCCTCACCTCCCCTGCACCCCTCTGGACAGGCCTCACCTCCCCTGCACCCCCTGGACAGGCCTCACCTCCTCTGCACCCCTCACCTCCTCTGTACCCCTGGACAGGCCTCACCTCCTCTGCACCCCAGGAAGAGGTCTCACCTCCTCTGCACCCCTGAACAGGCCTCACCTCTGCACCCCTAGACAGGCCTCATCTCCCCTGCACCCCTCACCTCCTCTACCCCTGGACATGCCTCACCTCTTCTTCACCCCCTGGACAGGCCTCACCTCCTCTTCTCCCCCTGGACAGGCCTCACCTCCTCTGTCCCCTGGACAGGCCTCACCTCCTCTGCACCCCCTGGACAGGCCTCACCTCCTCTGCACCCCTGGACAGGCCTCACCTCTTCTGCACCCCTGCTGTCCTCCTCTGCACCCCCTGGACAGGCCTCTCCTCCTCTGTACTCCTGGACATGCCTCACCTCCTCTGCACCCCTGAACAGGCCTCTCCTCCTCTGCACTCCTGGACAGGGCTCACCTCCTCTGCACCCCTGGACAGGCCTCACCTCTGCACCCCTGGACAGGCCTCACCTCCCCTGCACCCCTCATCTCCCCTGAACCCCTCACCTCCTCTACCCCTGGACATGCCTCACCTCTTCTTCACCCCCTGGACAGGTCTCACCTCTTCACCCCCTGAACAGGCCTCTGCTCCTCTGCCCCCTGGACAGGCCTCTGCTCCTCTGCCCCCTGGACAGGCCTCACCTCCTCTGCACCCCAGGAAGAGGCCTCTCCTCCTCTGCAACCCTGGACAGGCCTCTCCTCCTCTGCACCCCTGGGCAGGCCTCACCTCCCCTGCACCCTCTGGACAGGCCTCACCTCCTCTGTCCCCTGGACAGGCCTCTACTCCTCTGCACCCCTTTACAAGCCTCACCACCTCTGCTCCCTGGACAGGCCTCTCCTCCTCTGCACCCCTGGACAGGCCTCTCCTCCTCTGCACCCCTGGACAGGCCTCCCCTCTCCTGCACCCCTGGACAGGCCTCACCTCCCCTGCACCCCTGGACAGGCCTCGCCTCCTCTGCAATCGTGGACAGACCTCACCTCCTCTGCACCCCTGGACAGGCCTCACCTCCTCTGCACCCATGGACAGGCCTCACCTCCTCTGCACCCATGGACAGGCCTCACCTCCTCTGCACCCCTGGACAGGCCTCGCCTCCTCTGCACCCTTGGACAGGCCTCTCCTCCTCTGCACCCCTGGACAGGCCTCTCCTCCTCTGCACCCCTGGACAGGCCTCACATCCTCTGCACCCCTGGACAGGCCTCACATCCTCTGCCCCCCGACAGGCCTCAACTCCTCTGCACCCTCTGGACAGGCCTCACCTCCTCTGCACCCCCCTGGACAGGCCTCACCTCCTCTGCACCCCTGGACAGGCCTCTTCTCCTCTGCACCCTTGGACAGGCCTCTCCTCCTCTGCACCCCCTGGACAGACCTCACCTCCTCTGCACCCCTGGACAGGCCTCACCTCCTCTGCACCCCTGGACAGGCCTCACCTCCTCTGCACCCCTGGACAGGACAGGACTGGCCTCACCTCCTCTGCACCCTTGGACAGGCCTCACCTCCTCTGCACCCTTGGACAGGCCTCACCTCCTCTGCACCCCTGGACAGGCCTCACCTCCTCTGCACCCCTGGACAGGACAGGCCTCACCTCCTCTGCACCCTTGGACAGGCCTCACCTCCTCTGCACCCTTGGACAGGCCTCACCTCCTCTGCCCCCCTGGACAGGCCTCTCCTCCTCTGCACCCCCTAGACAGGCCTCACCTCCTCTGCACCCTTGGACAGTCCTCACCTCCTCTGCACCCTTGGACAGGCCTCACCTCCTCTGCACCCCTGGACAGGCCTCACCTCCTCTGCACCCATGGACAGGCCTCACCTCCTCTGCACCCCTGGACAGGCCTCACCTCCTCTGCACCCCTGGACAGGCCTCACCTCCTCTGCACCCCTGGACAGGCCTCACCTCCTCTGCACCCCTGGACAGGCCTCATCTCCTCTGCACCCCTGGACAGGCCTCACCTCCTCTGCACCCCTGGACAGGACAGGACAGGCCTCACCTCCTCTGCAATCCTGGACAGGCCTCGCCTCCTCTTCACCCCTGGACAGGCCTCACCTCCTCTGCACCCCTGGACAGTCCTCACCTCCTCTGCACCCCTGGACAGGCCTCACCTCCTCTGCACCCCTGGACAGGCCTCACCTCCTCTGCACCCCTGGACAGGCCTCACCTCCTCTGCACCCCTGGACAGGCCTCTCCTCCTCTGCACCCCTGGACAGGCCTCTCCTCCTCTGCACCCCTGGACAGGCCTCACCTCCTCTGCACCCCCTGGACAGGCCTCTCCTCCTCTGTACTCCTGGACATGCCTCACCTCCTCTGCACCCCTGAACAGGCCTCTCCTCCTCTGCACTCCTGGACAGGGCTCACCTCCTCTGCACCCCTGGACAGGCCTCACCTCTGCACCCCTGGACAGGCCTCACCTCCTCTGCCCCCTGGACAGGCCTCACCTCCCCTGCACCCCTCATCTCCCCTGCACCCCTCACCTCCTCTACCCCTGGACATGCCTCACCTCTTCTTCACCCCCTGGACAGGCCTCACCTCTTCACCCCCTGAACAGGCCTCTGCTCCTCTGCCCCCTGGACAGGCCTCACCTCCTCTGCACCCCAGGAAGAGGCCTCACCTCCTCTGCACCCCTGGACAGCCCTCTCCTCCTCTGCACCCCTGGACAGGCCTCTCCTCCTCTGCACTCCTGGACAGGGCTCACCTCCTCTGCACCCCTGGACAGGCCTCACCTCCTCTGCACCCCTGGACAGGCCTCACCTCCTCTGCCCCCTGGACAGGCCTCACCTCCTCTGCCCCCTGGACAAGCCTCACCTCCTCTGCACCCCTGGACAGGCCTCTCCTCCTCTGCACTCCTGGACAGGCCTCACCTCTTCTGCACCCCTGGACAGGCCTCACCTCCTCTGCACCCCTGGACAGGCCTCACCACCTCTGCATTCCTGGACAGGCCTCATCTCCTCTGCACCCCCTGGACAGGCCTCTCCTCCTCTGTACTCCTGGACAGGCCTCACCTCCTCTGCACCCGTCTGGACAGGCCTCACCTCCTCTGCACCCCTTGGCGTATGCCTCACCTCCTCTGCACCCCTAGACAGGCCTCACCTCCTGTGCACCCCCTGGACAGGCCGGAAAGGCCTCACCTCCTCTGCCCCCTGGACAGGCCTCACCACCACTGCACCCCCTGGACAGGCCTCTCCTCCTCTGTACTCCTGGACATGCCTCACCTCCTCTGCTCCCCTGGACAGGCCTCACCTCCTCTGCTCCCCTGGACAGGCCTCACCTCTTCTGCACCCCTGGACAGGCCTCACCTCTTCTGCACCCCTGGACAGGCCTCACCTCTTCTGCACCCCTGGACAGGCCTCATCTCCTCTGCACCCCTGAACAGGCCTCCCCTCCTCTGCACCCCCTGGACAGGCCTCACCTCCTCTGCACCCCCTGGACAGGCCTCGCCTCCTCTGCACCCATGGGCAGGCCTCGCCTCCTCTGCACCCATGGGCAGGCCTTGCCTCCTCTGCACCCATGGGCAGGCCTCGCCTCCTCTGCACCCCTGGACAGGCCTCACCTCCTCTGCTCCCCCTGAACAGGCCTCACCTCCTCTGCTCCCCCTGGACAGGCCTCACCTCCTCTGCTCCCCCTGGACAGGCCTCACCTCCTCTGCTCCCCCTGGACAGGCCTCACCTCCTCTGCACCCCTCTGGACAGGCCTCACCTCCTCTGCACCCCTGAACAGGCCTCACCTCTGCACCCCCTAGACAGGCCTCACCTCCTATGCACCCCCTAGACAGGCCTCACCTCCTATGCACCCCCTAGACAGGCCTCACCTCCTATGCACCCCCTAGACAGGCCTCTGCCCCCTGGACAGGCCTCACCTCCTCACCCCACTGGACAGGCCTCGCCTCCTCTGCCCCCTGGACAGGCCTCGCCTACTCACCCCCCAGGACAGGCCTCACCTCCTCTGCACCCCCTGGACAGGCCTCTCCTCCTCTGCTCCCCCTGGACAGGCCTCTCCTCCTCTGCTCCCCCTGGACAGGCCTCTGCTCCTCTGCTCCCCCTGGACAGGCATCACCTCCTCTGCACCCCTGGGCAGGCCTCACCTCCCCTGCACCCTCTGGACAGGCCTCACCTCCTCTGTCCCCTGGACAGGCCTCTACTCCTCTGCACCCCTTTACAAGCCTCACCACCTCTGCTCCCTGGACAGGCCTCTCCTCCTCTGCACCCCTGGACAGGCCTCTCCTCCTCTGCACCCCTGGACAGGCCTCGCCTCCTCTGCAATCGTGGACAGACCTCACCTCCTCTGCACCCCTGGACAGGCCTCACCTCCTCTGCACCCATGGACAGGCCTCGCCTCCTCTGCACCCATGGACAGGCCTCGCCTCCTCTGCACCCATGGACAGGCCTCGCCTCCTCTGCACCCCTGGACAGGCCTCGCCTCCTCTGCACCCTTGGACAGGCCTCTCCTCCTCTGCACCCCTGGACAGGCCTCTCCTCCTCTGCACCCCTGGACAGGCCTCACATCCTCTGCCCCCGACAGGCCTCAACTCCTCTGCACCCTCTGGACAGGCCTCACCTCCTCTGCACCCCCTGGACAGGCCTCACCTCCTCTGCACCCCTGGACAGGCCTCTTCTCCTCTGCACCCTTGGACAGGCCTCACCTCCTCTGCACCCCTGGACAGGCCTCACCTCCTCTGCACCCCTGGACAGGCCTCACCTCCTCTGCACCCCTGGACAGGACTGGCCTCACCTCCTCTGCACCCTTGGACAGGCCTCACCTCCTCTGCACCCTTGGACAGGCCTCACCTCCTCTGCACCCCTGGACAGGACAGGACAGGACAGGCCTCACCTCCTCTGCACCCTTGGACAGGCCTCACCTCCTCTGCACCCTTGGACAGGCCTCACCTCCTCTGCACCCCTGGACAGGCCTCACCTCCTCTGCACCCCTGGACAGGCCTCACCTTCTCTGCACCCCTGGACAGGCCTCACCTCCTCTGCACCCCTGGACAGGCCTCACCTCCTCTGCACCCCTGGACAGGCCTCACCTCCTCTGCACCCCTGGACAGGCCTCACCTCCTCTGCACCCCTGGACAGGCCTCACCTCCTCTGCACCATGGACAGGCCTCACCTCCTCTGCACCCCTGGACAGGCCTCACCTCCTCTGCACCCCTGGACAGGCCTCACCTCCTCTGCACCCCTGGACAGGCCTCACCTCCTCTGCACCCCTGGACAGGCCTCACCTCCTCTGCACCCCTGGACAGGACAGGCCTCACCTCCTCTGCACCCCTGGACAGGACAGGAGAGGCCTCACCTTCTCTGCACCCCAGGAAGAGGCCTCACCTCCTCTGCACCCCTGGACAGGCCTCACCTCCTCTGCACCCCTGGACAGGCCTCACCTCCTCTGCACCCCTGGACAGGTCTCACCTCCTCTGCACCCCTGGACAGGCCTCACCTCCTCTGCACCCCTGGACAGGCCTCGCCTCCTCTGCACCCCTGGACAGGCCTCTCCTCCTCTGCACCCCTGGACAGGCCTCACCTCCTCTGCACCCCTGGACAGGTCTCACCTCCTCTGCACCATGGACAGGCCTCACCTCCTCTGCACCCCTGGACAGGCCTCACCTCCTGTGCACCCCCTGGACAGGCCTCACCTCCTCTGCACCCCTGGACAGGCCTCACCTCCTCTGCACCCCTGGACAGGCCTCACCTCCTCTGCACCCCTGGACAGGACAGGCCTCACCTCCTCTGCACCCCTGGACAGGACAGGCCTCACCTTCTCTGCACCCCAGGAAGAGGCCTCACCTCCTCTGCACCCCTGGACAGGCCTCACCTCCTCTGCACCGCTGGACAGGTCTCACCTCCTCTGCACCCCTGGACAGGCCTCACCTCCTCTGCACCCCTGGACAGGCCTCGCCTCCTCTGCACCCCTGGACAGGCCTCGCCTCCTCTGCACCCCTGGACAGGCCTCTCCTCCTCTGCACCCCTGGACAGGCCTCACCTCCTCTTCACCCCTGGACAGGCCTCACCTCCTCTTCACCCCCTGGACAGGCCTCACCTCCTCTTCACCCCCTGGACAGGCCTCACCTCCTCTTCACCCCTGGACAGGCCTCACCTCCTCTTCACCCCTGGACAGGCCTCACCTCCTCTTCACCCCTGGATAGGCCTCACCTCCTCTGCACCCCTGGACAGGCCTCACCTCCTCTCCTTCCCCAGGTCTGGCCTCACCTCCTCTCCTCCCCCTGGACAGGCCTCTCCTCCTCTGCACCCCCTGGTCAGGCCTCACCTCCTCTGCACCCCTCACCTCCTCTACCCCTGGACAGGCCTCACCTCCCCTGCACCCCTCACCTCCTCTACCCCTGGACAGGCCTCACCTCCTCTGCACCCCTGGACAGGCTCACCTCCTCTGCACCCCTGGACAGGCCTCTCCTCCTCTGCACCCCTGGACAGGTCTCACCTCCTCTGCACCCCTGGACAGGCCTCACCTCCTCTGCTCCCTTGGACAGGCCTCACCTCCTCTGCTCCCCCTGGACAGGCCTCACCTCCTCTGCTCCCCCTGGACAGGCCTCACCTCCTCTGCACCCCTGGACAGGCCTCACCTCCTCTGCTCCCCCTGGACAGGCCTCACCTCCTCTGCACCCCTGGACAGGCCTCACCTCCTCTGCTCCCCCTGGACGGGCCTCACCTCCTCTGCACCCCTGGACAGGCCTCACCTCCTCTGAACCCCTGGACAGGCCTCACCTCCTCTGCACCCCTCCCTGGACAGACCTCACCTCCTCTGCACCCCTGGACACGCCTCACCTCCTCTGCACCCCTGGACACGCCTCACCTCCTCTGCACCCCTGGACAGGCCTCGCCTCCTCTGCACCCCTGGACAGGCCTCGCCTCCTCTGCACCCCTGGACAGTCCTCACCTCCTCTGCACCCCTGGACAGGCCTCACCTCCTCTGCACCCCTGGACAGGCCTCGCCTCCTCTGCACCCTTGGACAGGCCTCTCCTCCTCGGCACCCCTGGACAGGACAGGCCTCACCTCCTCTGCACCCCTGGACAGGCCTCACCTCCTCTGCACCCCTGGACAGGCCTCACCTCCTCTGCACCCCTGGACAGGACAGGCCTCACCTCCTCTGCACCCCTGGACAGGCCTCACCTCCTCTGCACCCCTGGACAGGACAGGCCTCACCTCCTCTGCACCCCTGGACAGGCCTCTCCTCCTCTGCACCCCTGGACAGGCCTCACCTCCTCTGCACCCCTGGACAGGCCTCACCTCCTCTGCACCATGGACAGGCCTCACCTCCTCTGCACCCCTGGACAGGCCTCACCTCCTCTGCACCCCTGGACAGGCCTCACCTCCTCTGCACCCCTGGACAGGCCTCACCTCCTCTGCACCCCTGGACAGGCCTCACCTCCTCTGCACCCCTGGACAGGACAGGCCTCACCTCCTCTGCACCCCTGGACAGGACAGGCCTCACCTTCTCTGCACCCAAGGAAGAGGCCTCACCTCCTCTGCACCCCTGGACAGGCCTCACCTCCTCTGCACCCCTGGACAGGTCTCATCTCCTCTGCACCCCTGGACAGGCCTCACCTCCTCTGCACCCCTGGACAGGCCTCGCCTCCTCTGCACCCCTGGACAGGCCTCTCCTCCTCTGCACCCCTGGACAGGCCTCACCTCTTCTTCACCCCTGGACAGGCCTCACCTCCTCTTCACCCCTGGACAGGCCTCACCTCCTCTTCACCCCCTGGACAGGCCTCACCTCCTCTTCACCCCCTGGACAGGCCTCACCTCCCTCTTCACCCCTGGATAGGCCTCACCTCCTCTCCTTCCCCAGGTCTGGCCTCACCTCCTCTCCTCCCCCTGGACAGGCCTCTCCTCCTCTGCACCCCTGGTCAGGCCTCACCTCCTCTGCACCCCTCACCTCCTCTACCCCTGGACAGGCCTCACCTCCCCTGCACCCCTCACCTCCTCTACCCCTGGACAGGCCTCACCTCCTCTGCACCCCTGGACAGGCTCTCCTCCTCTGCACCCCTGGACAGGTCTCACCTCCTCTGCACCCCTGGACAGGTCTCACCTCCTCTGCACCCCTGGACAGGCCTCACCTCCTCTGCTCCCCCTGAACAGGCCTCACCTCCTCTGCTCCCCCTGGACAGGCCTCACCTCCTCTGCTCCCCCTGGACAGGCCCTCACCTCCTCTGCTCCCCCTGGACAGGCCTCACCTCCTCTGCACCCCTCTGGACAGGCCTCACCTCCTCTGCACCCCTGAACAGGCCTCACCTCTGCACCCCCTAGACAGGCCTCACCTCCTATGCACCCCCTAGACAGGCCTCACCTCCTATGCACCCCCTAGACAGGCCTCTGCCCCCCTGGACAGGCCTCACCTCCTCACCCCACTGGACAGGCCTCGCCTCCTCTGCCCCCCTGGACAGGCCTCGCCTACTCACCCCCCAGGACAGGCCTCACCTCCTCTGCACCCCTTGGACAGGCCTCTCCTCCTCTGCTCCCCCTGGACAGGCCTCTCCTCCTCTGCTCCCCCTGGACAGGCATCACCTCCTCTGCACCCCTGGGCAGGCCTCACCTCCCCTGCACCCTCTGGACAGGCCTCACCTCCTCTGTCCCCTGGACAGGCCTCTACTCCTCTGCACCCCTTTACAAGCCTCACCACCTCTGCTCCCTGGACAGGCCTCTCCTCCTCTGCACCCCTGGACAGGCCTCACCTCCTCTGCACCCCTGTACAGGCCTCCCCTCCCCTGCACCCCTGGACAGGCCTCACCTCCCCTGCACCCCTGGACAGGCCTCGCCTCCTCTGCAATCGTGGACAGACCTCACCTCCTCTGCACCCCTGGACAGGCCTCACCTCCTCTGCACCCATGGACAGGCCTCACCTCCTCTGCACCCCTGGACAGGCCTCGCCTCCTCTGCACCCCTGGACAGGCCTCGCCTCCTCTGCACCCTTGGACAGGCCTCTCCTCCTCTGCACCCCTGGACAGGCCTCTCCTCCTCTGCACCCCTGGACAGGCCTCACATCCTCTGCCCCCGACAGGCCTCAACTCCTCTGCACCCTCTGGACAGGCCTCACCTCCTCTGCACCCCCTGGACAGGCCTCACCTCCTCTGCACCCCTGGACAGGCCTCTTCTCCTCTGCACCCTTGGACAGGCCTCACCTCCTCTGCACCCCTGGACAGGCCTCACCTCCTCTGCACCCCTGGACAGGCCTCACCTCCTCTGCACCCCTGGACAGGACTGGCCTCACCTCCTCTGCACCCTTGGACAGGCCTCACCTCCTCTGCACCCTTGGACAGGCCTCACCTCCTCTGCACCCCTGGACAGGCCTCACCTCCTCTGCACCCCTGGACAGGACAGGACAGGCCTCACCTCCTCTGCACCCTTGGACAGGCCTCACCTCCTCTGCACCCTTGGACAGGCCTCACCTCCTCTGCACCCCTGGACAGGCCTCACCTCCTCTGCACCCCTGGACAGGCCTCACCTCCTCTGCACCCCTGGACAGGCCTCACCTCCTCTGCACCATGGACAGGCCTCACCTCCTCTGCACCCCTGGACAGGCCTCACCTCCTCTGCACCCCCTGGACAGGCCTCACCTCCTCTGCACCCCTGGACAGGCCTCACCTCCTCTGCACCCCTGGACAGGCCTCACCTCCTCTGCACCCCTGGACAGGACAGGCCTCACCTCCTCTGCACCCCTGGACAGGACAGGAGAGGCCTCACCTTCTCTGCACCCCAGGAAGAGGCCTCACCTCCTCTGCACCCCTGGACAGGCCTCACCTCCTCTGCACCCCTGGACAGGCCTCACCTCCTCTGCACCCCTGGACAGGTCTCACCTCCTCTGCACCCCTGGACAGGCCTCGCCTCCTCTGCACCCCTGGACAGGCCTCGCCTCCTCTGCACCCCTGGACAGGCCTCGCCTCCTCTGCACCCCTGGACAGGCCTCGCCTCCTCTGCACCCCTGGACAGGCCTCTCCTCCTCTGCACCCCTGGACAGGCCTCACCTCCTCTGCACCCCTGGACAGGCCTCACCTCCTCTGCACCATGGACAGGCCTCACCTCCTCTGCACCCCTGGACAGGCCTCACCTCCTCTGCACCCCCTGGACAGGCCTCACCTCCTCTGCACCCCCTGGACAGGCCTCACCTCCTTTGCACCCCTGGACAGGCCTCACCTCCTCTGCACCCCTGGACAGGCCTCACCTCCTCTGCACCCCTGGACAGGCCTCACCTCCTCTGCACCCCTGGACAGGACAGGCCTCACCTCCTCTGCACCCCTGGACAGGACAGGCCTCACCTTCTCTGCACCCCAGGAAGAGGCCTCACCTCCTCTGCACCCCTGAACAGGCCTCACCTCCTCTGCACCCCTGGACAGGTCTCACCTCCTCTGCACCCCTGGACAGGCCTCACCTCCTCTGCACCCCTGGACAGGCCTCGCCTCCTCTGCACCCCTGGACAGGCCTCGCCTCCTCTGCACCCCTGGACAGGCCTCACCTCCTCTTCACCCCCTGGACAGGCCTCACCTCCTCTTCACCCCCTGGACAGGCCTCACCTCCTCTTCACCCCCTGGACAGGCCTCACCTCCTCTTCACCCCCTGGACAGGCCTCACCTCCTCTTCACCCCCTGGACAGGCCTCACCTCCTCTTCACCCCTGGATAGGCCTCACCTCCTCTGCACCCCTGGACAGGCCTCACCTCCTCTCCTTCCCCAGGTCTGGCCTCACCTCCTCTCCTCCCCCTGGACAGGCCTCTCCTCCTCTGCACCCCTGGTCAGGCCTCACCTCCTCTGCACCCCTCACCTCCTCTACCCCTGGACAGGCCTCACCTCCCCTGCACCCCTCACCTCCTCTACCCCTGGACAGGCCTCACCTCCTCTGCACCCCTGGACAGGCTCACCTCCTCTGCACCCCTGGACAGGCCTCTCCTCCTCTGCACCCCTGGACAGGCCTCTCCTCCTCTGCACCCCTGGACAGGTCTCACCTCCTCTGCACCCCTGGACAGGCCTCACCTCCTCTGCTCCCTTGGACAGGCCTCACCTCCTCTGCTCCCCCTGGACAGGCCTCACCTCCTCTGCACCCCTGGACAGGCCTCCCCTCCTCTGCTCCCCCTGGACAGGCCTCACCTCCTCTGCACCCCTGGACAGGCCTCACCTCCTCTGCTCCCCCTGGACGGGCCTCACCTCCTCTGCACCCCTGGACAGGCCTCACCTCCTCTGAACCCCCTGGACAGGCCTCACCTCCTCTGCACCCCTCCCTGGACAGACCTCACCTCCTCTGCACCCCTGGACAGGCCTCACCTCCTCTGCACCCCTGGACAGGCCTCTCCTCCTCTGCACCCCTGGACAGGCCTCGCCTCCTCTGCACCCCTGGACAGGCCTCACCTCCTCTGCACCCCTGGACAGGCCTCTCCTCCTCTGCACCCCTGGACAGGCCTCGCCTCCTCTGCACCCTTGGACAGGCCTCTCCTCCTCTGCACCCCTGGACAGGCCTCACCTCCTCTGCACCCCTGGACAGGCCTCACCTCCTCTGCACCCCTGGACAGGCCTCACCTCCTCTGCACCCCTGGACAGGACAGGCCTCACCTCCTCTGCACCCCTGGACAGGCCTCACCTCCTCTACACCCCTGGACAGGACAGGCCTCACCTCCTCTGCACCCCTGGACAGGACAGGCCTCACCTCCTCTGCACCCCTGGACAGGCCTCTCCTCCTCTGCACCCCTGGACAGGCCTCACCTCCTCTGCACCCCTGGACAGGCCTCACCTCCTCTGCACCATGGACAGGCCTCACCTCCTCTGCACCCCTGGACAGGCCTCACCTCCTCTGCACCCCCTGGACAGGCCTCACCTCCTCTGCACCCCCTGGACAGGCCTCACCTCCTCTGCACCCCTGGACAGGCCTCACCTCCTCTGCACCCCTGGACAGGCCTCACCTCCTCTGCACCCCTGGACAGGACAGGCCTCACCTCCTCTGCACCCCTGGACAGGACAGGCCTCACCTTCTCTGCACCCAAGGAAGAGGCCTCACCTCCTCTGCACCCCTGGACAGGCCTCACCTCCTCTGCACCCCTGGACAGGTCTCATCTCCTCTGCACCCCTGGACAGGCCTCACCTCCTCTGCACCCCTGGACAGGCCTCGCCTCCTCTGCACCCCTGGACAGGCCTCTCCTCCTCTGCACCCCTGGACAGGCCTCACCTCTTCTTCACCCCCTGGACAGGCCTCACCTCCTCTTCACCCCTGGACAGGCCTCACCTCCTCTTCACCCCCTGGACAGGCCTCACCTCCTCTTCACCCCCTGGACAGGCCTCACCTCCTCTTCACCCCCTGGACAGGCCTCACCTCCTCTCCTTCCCCAGGTCTGGCCTCACCTCCTCTCCTCCCCCTGGACAGGCCTCTCCTCCTCTGCACCCCCTGGTCAGGCCCTCACCTCCTCTGCACCCCTCACCTCCTCTACCCCTGGACAGGCCTCACCTCCCCTGCACCCCTCACCTCCTCTACCCCTGGACAGGCCTCACCTCCTCTGCACCCCTGGACAGGCTCTCCTCCTCTGCACCCCTGGACAGGTCTCACCTCCTCTGCACCCCTGGACAGGTCTCACCTCCTCTGCACCCCTGGACAGGCCTCACCTCCTCTGCTCCCCCTGGACAGGCCTCACCTCCTCTGCTCCCCCTGGACAGGCCTCACCTCCTCTGCTCCCCTGGACAGGCCTCACCTCCTCTGCTCCCCCTGGACAGGCCTCACCTCCTCTGCACCCCTGGACAGGCCTCACCTCCTCTGCTCCCCCTGGACGGGCCTCACCTCCTCTGCACCCCTGGCCTCACCTCCTCTGAACCCCCTGGACAGGCCTCACCTCCTCTGCACCCCTCCCTGGACAGACCTCACCTCCTCTGCACCCCTGGACAGGACTCACCTCCTCTGCACCCCTGGACAGGCCTCTCCTCCTCTGCACCCCTGGACAGGCCTCTCCTCCTCTGCACCCCTGGACAGGCCTCTCCTCCTCTGCACCCCTGGACAGGCCTCGCCTCCTCTGCACCCCTGGACAGGCCTTACCTCCTCTGCACCCCTGGACAGGCCTCTCCTCCTCTGCACGCATGGACAGGCCTCTCCTCCTCTGCACCCCTGGACAGGCCTCGCCTCCTCTGCACCCTTGGACAGGCCTCGCCTCCTCTGCACCCCTGGACAGGCCTCACCTCCTCTGCACCCCTGGACAGGACAGGCCTCACCTCCTCTGCACCCCTGGACAGGACAGGCCTCACCTTCTCTGCACCCCAGGAAGAGGCCTCACCTCCTCTGCACCCCTGGACAGGCCTCACCTCATCTGCACCCCTGGACAGGTCTCACCTCCTCTGCACCCCTGGACAGGCCTCACCTCCTCTGCACTCCTGGACAGGCCTCGCCTCCTCTGCACCCCTGGACAGGCCTCTCCTCCTCTGCACCCCTGGACAGGCCTCACCTCCTCTTCACCCCCTGGACAGGCCTCACCTCCTCTTCACCCCCTGGACAGGCCTCACCTCCTCTTCACCCCCTGGACAGGCCTCACCTCCTCTTCACCCCTGGACAGGCCTCACCTCCTCTGCACCCCTGGACAGGCCTCACCTCCTCTCCTTCCCCAGGTCTGGCCTCACCTCCTCTCCTCCCCCTGGACAGGCCTCTCCTCCTCTGCACCCCCTGGTCAGGCCTCACCTCCTCTGCACCCCTCACCTCCTCTACCCCTGGACAGGCCTCACCTCCCCTGCACCCCTCACCTCCTCTACCCCTGGACAGGCCTCACCTCCTCTGCACCCCTGGACAGGCTCTCCTCCTCTGCACCCCTGGACAGGTCTCACCTCCTCTGCACCCCTGGACAGGTCTCACCTCCTCTGCACCCCTGGACAGGCCTCACCTCCTCTGCTCCCCCTGGACAGGACTCACCTCCTCTGCTCCCCCTGGACAGGCCTCACCTCCTCTGCTCCCCTGGACAGGCCTCACCTCCTCTGCTCCCCCTGGACAGGCCTCACCTCCTCTGCACCCCTGGACAGGCCTCATCTCCTCTGCTCCCCCTGGACGGGCCTCACCTCCTCTGCACCCCTGGCCTCACCTCCTCTGAACCCCCTGGACAGGCCTCACCTCCTCTGCACCCCTCCCTGGACAGACCTCACCTCCTCTGCACCCCTGGACAGGACTCACCTCCTCTGCACCCCTGGACAGGCCTCTCCTCCTCTGCACCCCTGGACAGGCCTCTCCTCCTCTGCACCCCTGGACAGGCCTCGCCTCCTCTGCACCCCTGGACAGGCCTTACCTCCTCTGCACCCCTGGACAGGCCTCTCCTCCTCTGCACGCATGGACAGGCCTCTCCTCCTCTGCACCCCTGGACAGGCCTCGCCTCCTCTGCACCCTTGGACAGGCCTCGCCTCCTCTGCACCCCTGGACAGGCCTCACCTCCTCTGCACCCCTGGACAGGCCTCACCTCCTCTGCACCCCTGGACAGGACAGGCCTCACCTCCTCTGCACCCCTGGACAGGCCTCACCTCCTCTGCACCCCTGGACAGGACAGGCCTCACCTCCTCTGCAATCCTGGACAGGCCTCTCCTCCTCTGCACCCCTGGACAGGCCTCACCTCCTCTGCACCCCTGGACAGGCCTCACCTCCTCTGCACCCCTGGACAGGCCT
This sequence comes from Calotriton arnoldi, assembly GCA_963921515.1. NCBI lineage: Eukaryota > Metazoa > Chordata > Amphibia > Caudata > Salamandridae > Calotriton > Calotriton arnoldi. Next base: position 105,011 of record CAWUFW010020470.1, on the reverse strand, counting down.
CACCTCCTCTGCACCATGGACAGGCCTCACCTCCTCTGCACCCCTGGACAGGCCTCACCTCCTCTGCACCCCCTTGACAGGCCTCCACCTCCTCTGCACCCCTGGACAGGCCTCACCTCCTCTGCACCCCTGGACAGTCCTCACCTCCTCTGCACCCCTGGACAGGCCTCACCTCCTCTGCACCCCTGGACAGGACAGGCCTCACCTTCTCTGCACCCCAGGAAGAGGCCTCACCTCCTCTGCACCCCTGGACAGGCCTCACCTACTCTGCACCCCTGGACAGGCCTCACCTCCTCTGCACCCCTGGACAGGCCTCACCTCCTCTGCACCCCTGGACAGGCCTCACCTCCTCTGCACCCCTGGACAGGCCTCACCTCCTCTGCACCCCTGGACAGGCCTCACCTCCTCTGCACCCCTGGACAGGCCTCACCTCCTCTGCACCCCTGGACAGGACAGGCCTCGCCTTCTCTGCACCCCAGGAAGAGGCCTCACCTCCTCTGCACCCCTGGACAGGCCTCACCTACTCTGCACCCCTGGACAGGTCTCACCTCCTCTGCACCCCTGGACAGGCCTCACCTCCTCTTCACCCCTGGATAGGCCTCACCTCCTCTGCACCCCTGGACAGGCCTCACCTCCTCTGCACCCCTGGACAGGCCTCACCTCCTCTCCTTCCCCAGGTCTGGCCTCACCTCCTCTCCTCCCCCTGGACAGGCCTCTCCTCCTCTGCACCCCCTGGTCAGGCCTCACCTCCTCTGCACCCCTCACCTCCTCTACCCCTGGACAGGCCTCACCTCCCCTGCACCCCTCACCTCCTCTACCCCTGGACAGGCCTCACCTCCTCTGCACCCCTGGACAGGCCTCTCCTCCTCTGCACCCCTGGACAGGCCTCTCCTCCTCTGCACCCCTGGACAGGTCTCACCTCCTCTGCACCCCTGGACAGGCCTCACCTCCTCTGCTCCCCTGGACAGGCCTCACCTCCTCTGCACCCCTGGACAGGCCTCACCTCCTCTGCACCCCTGGACAGGCCTCACCTCCTCTGCACCCCTGGACAGACCTCACCTCCTCTTAACCCCTGGACAGGCCTCGCCTCCTCTGCACCCCTGGACAGGCCTCACCTCCTCTGCACCCCTGGACAGACCTCACCTCCTCTGCACCCCTGGACAGGCCTCGCCTCCTCTGCCCCCTGGACAGGCCTCGCCTCCTCTGCACCCCCTGGACAGGCCTCGCCTCCTCTTCACCCCTGGACAGGGCTCACCTCCACTGCACCCCCAGGCCTCGCCTCCTCTGCCCCCTGGACAGACCTCACCTCCTCTGCACCCCTGGACAGGCCTCGCCTCCTCTGCCCCCTGGACAGACCTCACCTCCTCTGCACCCCTGGACAGACCTCACCTCCTCTGCACCCCGGGACAGGCCTCGCCTCCTCTGCCCCCTGGACAGGCCTCTCCTCTTCTGCACCCCTGGACAGGCCTCACCTCCTTGCACCCCTCACCTCCTCTGCAACCCTGGACAGGCCTCACCTCCTCTGCTCCCCCTGGACAGGCCTCACCTCCTCTGCACCCCTGGACAGGCCTCACCTCCTTGCACCCCTCACCTCCTCTGCAACCCTGGACAGGCCTCACCTCCTCTGCTCCCCCTGGACAGGCCTCACCTCCTCTGCACCCCTGGACAGGCCTCACCTCCCAGAGTTCATTACGCCCCATACAGCGCTTCTGACGTCTTCGCGCATGCGCACGGTGATGCGAGAAGTTTCCATTTTCGCCCTGATCACGAGACCCGGTAAATAACACTAAGCATGCGCACTGGATGCTGCGTGACGTCACGGTCTCATTTGCGCCAAGGACTAGAATAGTTTCAGGGTTCTGGGCTTGCGCTCTGAATGCGGGGGGTGGGGCACAAATACGTCTTTTGCGCATGCGGACCCTGATGCGTGTTTGTAAGGTTTGAGCATGCGCCCTAGTGTAGAGCACGAGACCGACCTAACCTGCGCCCGCGAACTCCGCTGTGCGGTCTTATGATCTGCGCTTGCGCTCTAGTATAAAGCTGGACCCGACGTGCGAGGCCGAAGTGCACGTGCGGAGTATACAAGCGTCTCCTGTTTTAAGCATGCGCAGGAGGCTGTGTACGAACTGAACTGCGCATGTGTAGTGTTCCCTGCTCTGGTCATGCACTCTAGTAAAAGGGGCTTTATTTGCGCATGCGTTCTCCCCCCGTCAGTGTCTCCTGCTCTGTGCATGCGCAGTAGAAACGGGTCATTATTTTAATGCTATTTGCCCCGGTCAGGTTACTCGTGGCCCGAGCAGCGTCCAGAGGGGCCATGCCCGACCCTTGGAGAGAGAGGTCCCGGCAGCAGGCTGCACAGCTGCAGGGGACAGCGGGTATTCAGTGCGAGGCCTGCAGGTGACCCCGCCCCCCCCCCCCCGTGACCCCTCACCCCAGCCCCACAGTCCTCAGGCCAGGCCCTGCACAGAGGCAGGGGGGCCTCAAGACATCCCAGTGACCCCTCCCTCCATCCAGCCCCACAGGCCTCAGGCCAGGCACAGAGGCAGGGGTCCTCAAGACACCCCAGTGACCCCTCCCTCCGCCCCAGCCCCACAAGCCTCAGGCCAGGCACAGAGGCAGGGGTCCTCAAGACACCCCAGTGACCCCTCCCTCCGCCCCAGCCCCACAGGCCTCAGGCCCTGCACAGAGGCAGGGGTCCTCAAGACACCCCAGTGACATCTCCACCCCAGCCCCACAGGCCTGCGGCCAGGCCCTGCACAGAGGCTGGGGTCCTCGAGACACCTCAGTGACATCTCCACCCCAGCCCCACAGGCCTAAGCCCATGCCATGCACCGAGGCAGGTGTCCTCAAGACACCCCAGTAACCCCTCCACCCCAGCCCCACAGGCCTCAGCCCAAGCCATGCACCAAGGCAGGTGTCTTCAAGACACCTCAGTGACATTTCCACCCCAGCCCCACAGGCCTCAGCCCATGCCATGCACCGAGGCAGGTGTCCTCAAGACATCCCAGTGACCCTCCCTCCACCCCAGCCCCTCAGGCCTCAGCCCATGCCATGCACCGGGGCAGGTGTCCTCAAGACACCCCAGTGAATTTTGAAAGAATTCATTTAAAATATACACTCCCATCAGGTCCCTGCACTCAGCAGGTGCTAACCTTCTTGTCGTCCCAAGAACCTAGAGATCCAACTGGGGCGACAGAAGTTTCGTAATTGCCACGGCTAAGCTGTGGAACTCTCTCCCTTCGCAGATGAAAGCCAGTCCTACTCTATTGTCTTTCAGCAAACAAATAAAAACATGGCTATTCAATTAATAGGGTTTTTTCATCCAGGCCTTGCCTTCTGTAGCACCTAGCGCCGAGAGACCTATGGGTAGTTGTGCTTATAAATTGTTTTAACATAACATTAACATAACTCCCCCAGCCCATGCCGTGCACAGAGGCAGGGGTCCTCAAGACACCCCAGTAACCCCTCCATGCCAGCCCCACACGCCTCAGCCCATGCCATGCATCGAGGCAGGTGTCCTCAAGACACCCCAGTGACCCCTCCCCCCAGCCCCACAGGCCTCAGGCCAGGCCCCACACAGACGCAGCTGTCCTCAGTGCACTCCAGACTCCCCCCTCCCTCCAGGCCTTGCACAGAGCCAGGTGTGGGTAAAGATTTAATCAGAGTTCATTTTTGGGAATGCTTTGATTAGAGCGTGGCGCCCGCGCCCCAGTGATCAACTGAAGTACCAATGGATTCAGATTTTATTCATTGCAGTTATTTAGCACTTATCACTCGTGATGAGACATTAAAGCACTCTTTGTTGGGTGGCACTCCTCCAGAACCCAAAGTTTGAGGTTATTTGAGTGGTTATTAGTTATGTAGTTATTAAGCTAATGTAGGAAACTGTCTCTATATATACTACACCAAAATGAGGTATAGTGTGTATAGAGTCCAGGTGACCCCAGAGGTAGGCAGAGATTAAAGTTAGATAGAACCTTACTCTCTATTTGTCGTAGAGTGGTCGAGCAGTTTGGCAGTATCAGAGGACAGTGTTAAGCATTTGATGTACACACTCAGTCAGCAAATGAATTCACACACTCAAGAACTGAACTCTAGGCCAATTGTTTTTGTATAAAAATATATACTGTTGTTTTATTTTTAGAACCAAGCAAGCCTGGCACAGGTAAGCATTAAATACTTTTCAGTAATAAGTTGCTGAATATAGAACAGTTTGAAAATGCAATAGAAATTGTACTTTATTTGATTTACAGGGGATGCAGTAGGTTGCAACACTTAGCAAATACAGTACATTGAAATGAATAGGCTTTTTCAGTAAATTACAGGTAAGTTCCTTTGTACGTTACTTTTCTTACTCAGTGCTGGATACCTGGATTCAGCACTGGGAGATTTCCTGCAAACAGGTAAGTAAATACGTTTTGGTTATTCGCACGATTTTTAAAGAATATCTTTAGATTTCAAAACTCCACACTTGGAAACTTTTTCAGGAAAAACAGTCAATGTTATCCTATGGAGGAAAAGTAGGTTATCGGTTCAAAGGTAAGTTATCGTCTGTGGGAGTTAAGGTTCTGGGGTTAGACTCAGGGGTCCCCCAGGGTCAGTGATGCACTTTTGTTTCACCCTCAGTGGCACTAGGGCGGCCGGGTGCAGAGTTTTGAGGCCCAATGTTATCCAATGGGGGATAGGGGGCCTCCGGTTGGTGGCTGCTGGCAAGCAGGCCACTGGGTTGTGGGAGCCAACCTCCTAGGGTTTAGGTCTGGGAAAATGGGGAAACAAAGTAGCACAAAAGGTGCACCCTCAGCGGCACTGGGGCAGCCGGGTGCAGAGTGCTGTTTCGATGTCGGGCGCCCTGTTGTTTTCTATAGAGAACCTCCGGTTTGCAAAAGCACTGCAGGCAGGGAGACAAAGGACTTCTGGGGGCGACCACCACTTGGAGAGGTAAGTTGGGAAGTTAAGTGTTGGTTAGGCATCGTCGGTTTGGGCACACAAGTCCGTGGGGCGTCGGGTGCAGGGGTGCCTTTTGGGGTCAGATCTTCTGACCAGCTCCTGGTCGTGGTTAGGGGGGCCTTCTGGATTTAGGCTGCAGGCGTCGGCTGGAGGCTTGAGGCAGGTCAGGAGTTGCCGGATCTCTGGTCAGGATCGCCAGGGTGACCTCCTCATGGTGTTTTTCCACTCGAGCTCGGGCCGGGTTCGGCGGGTGCAGAGTGGGCTGGATTCGCGGTCTCTGGCTGCTGCCAGAGGTTGCAGTTAAACAAATCCGGTGTTCACGGGAGAAGCAGTCTTTGGAAGTGAAGGCAGGCAGGTCCTCTGGGGTTTTTGAGGTTGCTGGCTGCAGGACACACCGGGATTTAGAAAGGAGCAGGTTCGAGGGGAGACAGGCCGGTAGGGCTGGGGCCAAGTCAGTGGGCGTTTTCCTCTTGTTAGCTGGCTGCACGGCTGTTCGGTCCTTCTTCTTCTTTTCTTCTTGTTTCTTGTCTGGATCTGAGAAAGCAACGTTCAGGGTGCCCCCTATATACTAGATTTAGGGGTGTTACAGGTAGGTAAAGGGCAGGGACCAATGGGTCCCTTCCCTGGGGTGGGCACACCCCCTATCGTGCCACCCTCCAGTGGGAGGGGGGCAGGAGCCTGTCCCTGGTTGGTTGGGTCCACCCATCCTCAAGATGGCGGGGACTCAGAGTTGTGCTTCACCTCGCCTCCCCCACCTGAGGGGTGGAGTTGGCAGAGGTGGGCACACCTCTCTCCCTCACTTGTTTTTCCCGCCGGCTCTCCCGCCCAAAGTAGGGGGTAAAACCAGTGGGGACCAGTTGCTGAAAGCAGCAAATGGTCTGGGGAGGCTCACAAAGGCGGCATGCCTTTTGAAGCTTCCCCTTTGTGAACCCTTCCCATCCTGGGGGAGGAGACTTGGCACTTCGTCCCAGGATGTGCATTGATTCAGGCCCCAGAGAGCAGCAGGCTCTCGACCCAGGGGTCCAGAAACATGTCTGATGATGGCAGCTGAAAACAGCCACTCAGCCTGGACACTAGTGGTGGGTTAGTTTTCAGGGGGCAGATGCCCTCTGTGTGCATTTTTCATTAAATCCCACACTGGCATCAGTGTGGGTTTAATGTGCTGAGAAGTTTGATACCAAACTTCTCAGTTTTCAGTGTAGCCATTATGGTGCTGTGGAGTTCGTAATGACAAGCTCCCAGCACCATATACTCTTGATGGCAGCACTGCACTTACAATGTCTAAGAATGGACTTGGACACTGTAAGGGTACAGGGCTCATGCACCTGTACCCTCACCACTGGCATAGGGCACCCAGCTAGAGGGGTGACTGATCTATGCCAGTGCAGTGGGTTGTAGGCATGGCACATAGGGATGTGTGCCATGTCAACTCTTTACCTTGTTCTGCACCAAAACACGCAGCCTGCAAAGGCAGTGTGTGTGTGTAAAGGTACAGGGCCTCTAAGGGTGGCACAATAAGTGCTGCAGCCCTTAGAGGTCTTCCCTAGTCACAGTGCCCTGGGTACCTGTGGTACCATTTACCTGGGGCTGACCTGTGGCCAGAGATGCCAATTGGGTTAGTTTTGAGGAAAGAACACAGGCCCTGGGAACCTGATTGGTAGGGACCCAGGGCACACCAAGAAAAAGTGCATCAGTAGTCTGGCAAAAAAGTGGGGGGGTTACTGCAACATAAACCCACTTTCCTACAGCTTATCCTTGTGCTGTCAGGAAACTCTAACAGATGCTTCCTGTAGTTTCTTTGTAGAAGATGAAGTTAATAGGAGTTAGGTTGGATCATTGGTGGGAGTTCATGCAAATGGAAGGTGGGTGAGTAGAAAAACTAGAGGTGAGATACTGTTGGACTACAAGGAATGGTTATTCTGAAGGAGAGTTTGTGATCTGTGGATTTTGCAGAAAAATAGAGTAAAGCAAACGGGCATGCAACAGGGTAGGCATGCAGAAGATGGAGAATAGAAAGGAAGGAGTGTGACTAATCAGTAGATTTCATTCAGGGTCACTTTTCATGCAGGGAGTTTGGAACATAGTGGGAGGGGCCTTTTGAGATCTCGTTCAATCTGAGTATTTAGAAAGTGTAGATAGAGGGCTGAGGGATACTTCTGGCACGTGCTAAAGGTTGTCACATCTTAGTGTGCTCTGTTTCTTGCTTTAGTTGAACACTTGTTCTTTGATAGGGGACGTTAATAGTGAAGTTTATTTCAATTCTTTTCAAGTCTGTACTTGGTTCTTTCTAAATGTGAGGTGCTCTGTACGATTGGAGCATCTCAGCAATTTTGCATCACTTATTCCATTATGTAGTTTGAAAATGACATCTGGGTGATATGTTTGTGGGAGATTTACTTCTTCTTTGATATTGGCAACTGGGTGCTGGATTGATTGTTCTTATATCTTATAGGGTCATGCCAGGATATCATATGTCTGTCGGCAGAGAGGCAGAATTTGCGATGATACTTGTTTTTGCGACCAAGATCGTGGATTCTCTCAGAGTTCAAATTGGGAATCACCAGGTCTTAACCTTTCCTCTGAACTCCAAGTGATTCCTCATGGCTCTAATCTTTGCAGATTGGGAATTTCATAGTTTTATGGTTTGAATGGTTTTTCTGTACGTAAGACTAATTAAATGCAGTGCCAAACTGGAACATATTTTTCTCACATCTAAGAAATATGAGGGCAACTTCAGTTTTAAAGTATCTTCTTGAATTTAAATGCCAGTTCATCCAAGAATCAAGCACAGATGGCCAGGAGACATTCCTCAGACAGTTTGTTGCAATAAATAGATTGTCAGAGCCCAGGACATTTTCCACTTCTCTATTCATATATCTTGTAATTTGTCTATCCTGTGGTTCTAGTTCGATACAAATGGCCCATTTCGTCCCTACCTTGGGCCTTCATCAGGGCAGTGATTATTGTTGCAATTTAAATAGTAGCACGAAACTCCACACAATCCTATAGTATCCGTTCATATTCTAATTGTTTTCAGGTAGTGCTGCATACAGCTCAACACCAGATGTCCGTCCGCTCGCTCGTTCCATTGCCAGTCAACATATTTTTCTCGATTAGAAATATTTGATGAAATTTGATGTAAGGAGTTTTGGTGCTTTGCTGTTTACTGCTCTGTAAGTGATAAATGCCTCCCTGAAAGAGGATCTTCTTCCAATTGGAAACCATTGTAGAGCCTTCTGGAGTGGACATATGTGGGTTTGCAAATATACCTTTAGAAGTAGTCTTGCTTCTGAATTCTGTATTCTTTGCAACCTTCTCATGGGTGAGAGTGGAATACCTTATGGGATTCTTGCACGGGCTGTTTAAGCCCCAACGTTGCTTCAGACACACAGGGGCTGCCTCACCTAGGCACAGAGGGACTTCTCTACGGGCGGTTTGAGGCCCCCAGGCAGCTCCATCTTCCGGTGCCTCGGCCGTGCTGGTTTGGGACTCAGTCCCCCAGCGGGCTCCACGTGCGGCGCAGGAGGTGACGTCATCCTCCCTGCGCCTTAAAAACATTCCTGCAGCGCGCATGCTTGCCCGGGCCAAGGGCGGGCCCGTCTGTGCCTGTCAGAGCCCTGAGGAGACTTGGCTGTGCCACCCCTCTGAGGTCTGCCTGCGGAGTCTTTTGGATCTGATCCTTAGTCGTTGCAGGACCTAAGGTTAGTGCCTCTGCTCCCTGGAAATGTTTATATCACTGTTGTGCCTACGGCGTCTATATTTGTTTGCCTTTTTACTTTTCGTGTGGCTTGCCCAGGCTTCGTTTAAACTTGGCCCCTGTTGATTCTCTCTTGTCCAGACTATTTTTTTTTTTTTGGGCTGCCACCTACACCTGCAGTTAGTGGAAGAGTAGATTTAGAACAGTGGACGCTAAGCAAACTTGATCTACCCCCACGTGGTATATAAATACAATAATGGGGAAGCAAACTTTTGTTGGGAAGAAACAAATGCCACTACCAGAAACTACAGCAACATTTCAACCATCCTCGATTGGCAGGATGCTTCAGAGGGCTCTAGGTGTGGTGGCCACTGAAATCAAACTAACCGAAATGCGTTTACCGCTAACTCCGGACGTAGACTTTCCCTTGATTGAGCTTGATGTCTCGCATACCTCACCAGTCTCGGCCACTAACTCTCCTAAGTCCCAGCCAAGGGCCTGTGTAACGGTTCATGAAACATCCAGTACTGACCCGCTTCTGGAGGTAGTTCCTCCTGGCCCTGTCAAGAAAGGGAAACCCAAATCTGCTGTGAGATCGGGGGCAAAACGCAAGAAGGGTTCAGAAGAGTCAACAGCCACCGAAGACATTGGGGAGGGAGGGTCAGGTGGATGTTCAACTATAGCCATAGAGCGCCCAGCATGGGTGACCAACCTGGTGGTGGACTTACAGGTTCAAGTTAGGGCCATTGTGAAGGACGAACTCAGTATTCTGATAGCACAGGTGGATAAGCTTGCATCCTTGATTGAGGCCCGGGTAGGCACGACAGTAGCTACTACAAGGGGGGCCGAGTCAGCCAATCACCAGGTTACGCAAGCTGCTCCCCCCAGCACCAGGTTGGATCCTCCACCTGGAAATAAAACTTCTTTCTGTACTCTCCAAGATCAGATCAATCAGGGGGTTGTTAACAAAACCAGGGCCAACCCTACAATGCTGATTGCATATAATAATACACATTGTCTGGGGCACAGTCAGGGGGTGGAGGATGTTAATAAAAGTAGGGCCAATCCAACATTCCCGATAGAATATGACAACATGCATAGTATATGACAACATGCATCACCAGGGACCTAGTTATGGGGAGGGGGGGATGGACTTGTTCCACGTGCAGTAATCAGTGAAGAGAAGCCAGTCTTGCCCTGTATCAATCTCCCACCTGCCTCAACCCCTTATTTTATTGTTTTAACTGGAGTACCAGAGCTCAAAAGGGGGCAAAGGGAATCACATTTCAAACTGAAGAATAAATGTTTGTTTTGGCTGGCCAAGCAGAAGCAATTTTTCTATAAAAATGCAGGCGAAATTCTCTTGACACAAAGGGGTGGCTGGGTGGGCTGGAGGCCGAAAGATGTTCAAGGGGACTGCATTGTGATTAACTTCAGAAATCCACTGTTCGCACAAGTTCTCCTTGACTGGAACCACCACAGGCAGGTTGGGGGTTTTAGGCCTTTGCCACTGGACTATTTTTATCCCCTAGGGCGAGTCCCACAAATCGGCAAGCAGAATGGTTATGAGGTGGGGATGTAGAACCAGAATAATCAACCTACTAACTTTAGTCAGGACCAACCCAGTCCGTTATTTTTTTAACCTACCCATATCAAATAGATTTGGGACTTTGGAACTGGTGGACTGACTCAATTCTGCATGGCACTCGATTGAGAATTTCCATAGTCAGAAGGAGCCCCTGGGGAGTACCAACCAACTGGGGGAGCTCCTTCAACAGAGTGTGCCACTTAGGCGGGACATGGATCAGGGGAAGATGGGCCTCACTGAAGAGGGAGGTGTTGAAAGGGACAACTGACACAGGACCACAACAAACCGACCCTTGTCTGACCTACCCCATGAGTCTAAGCAGGCTCTTAATCCTTCAATATGGGTGGCCTCTAAATCCCCATCCCCCATAGTTGACAAACATGTTGCCAGCACTGGTTCAAGGTCATTGGGGGCGTGGAGGACCAGCCCCCTCCAACAGGTACATGGCCCACTAACGCCTTTCGGCCAGTCTTTTAAGTCAGATAACTGTTCGAGCTCACCCAGGCTGCGGGTTTTATCATGGAACGTTGCTGGACTCATCACCAAACTGGATAATCCGGAGTGGGGGACGCTTATAGATCAACATGAGATCTGCATGTTCCAGGAAACCTGGGCTAGGGTGGACACGCACAGATTAGGCTATGCGTCGTTTAGTGTGACCGCCACTTTTGGAGGCAAGGGAAGGCCCTCAGGGGGGCTATGTACTTGGGTCAGTGTACACTTGGGTTGTGTAGCCAAACAGATTGAGACCTCCTCAAGTGATATCCTTTGTATTTTCCTGATCTTTCCCTCAAAGGCTACAATTGCCCTGGTCAATGTTTATTCCCGACGGGTTGGCTATAGTCAAGAGTCAACAACTCTTGATCAGTTGACTGCCTTTTTATCCACTATCCCTGCTAACTTTTTGGTGATTTTGGTTGGAGATTTTAATTGTCCGTTCGAGCCCTTGGATGGCCTGAATGTAACCCTAGTGATGAGGATCTACATTGGGCAATTCCAGAACCTAACATTCCGCCTATTAGGGCCTGGACGCCATTGGTGCTCCAGATGAATACCCTCACATTGAACATTGAACCATTCACTAAGGGCATGTAATGGTCCCACAAAATCCGACACACCGGGGAATGACACCTTTAATAGAACATGTCATCCCTCTATTCTAGATTATATCTTGATAGACACAAAATTTTGGCATAGGGTGATAGATTTTAAGATTGTTCCCCGCCATAACAGTGACCGTAATGCTCTTATCCTAGAGGTGGTCTCGCCATACACTGAGAGCGCATCTGAACTAAAATCACCTCCTGACTCCAGACTAACATTCACCAATTGCAGGACGAGAGTTCAATGGGGTGATATTTGTCAATCTCAGGAAAATTGTCCTCTTTATTCCAAACCATTATTCCATTTCTTATGGCCGCGAATCAATCCATTCTGATGCGGAGAACCATCAAGTTTTAACATCCACTATGGCTAATATTTTTTATCCCAATAAAAAAATAAGAGAAAACATTAGACCACGACACCCCTGGTATAGCGATAGTTGCCGTATGGCCAAGTCGGCTCTTATCAAGGTCAAGGATAGGCTGCTAATTAAAGAAAAAAGGACGGCATATAAAAGCACCATCGACAAGGCAAAAAAAGTTGGGAATTTGACAAGTGGGACTCCTTGAGAAGCGCCCTATGCACCTGTGACATGAGGACCTTTTGGAATGTGGTTAACACTGGTTGCTCGGAAGGCAAACAGGCAATAGAACCCAATATTGGGGCGGAAGTGTCGAAGGGTCATTTTGAGTCTCTCTATTTAAGGGTAGAGGACGAGGCCAGTGCAACTGGTCATGAATTCGCCACCAGCCAGATAATTTGCTCTGAGGCTCCCGCTATCACCCTTGAGGAGATAACTGATGCACTGAGCAAAGTAGCACCTTCTAAAGCAACAGGACTAGATAAGATCCCTGGGGACCTCTTTCGTAGTGAACCTACTATCTGGGCCCTACTTGTGGATACTATTTAATGCCATCTTATAAGGAATGCCGATCCCGCTTCTTGGACGGCCGGAAATTTTGCCAATTTATAAAAAGGTCACCACTTCTTCCCATAAATGATAGACCTATACGGCTCATTGACGTCAGCCAAAAAATAATTGCCTGCGTGCTTCTGGGGCATCTCCAGAGCTGGATGGAGGAGCACAATGTCCTTGGCCCTTTTCAAGCCGGGTTTAAAGCGAAGACGTCCACGACAGATCACATTTTTAGGCTACAACTTTTACACTGGAAAACAGTGTGTGTAGAGGGTGGCAGTCTCTACTTAATATTTGAGGACCTAAAATCCGCATTTGATCTGGTGCCGAGGGCCAAATTGTGGGCAATTTTACTGGACTTGGGGGCTCCAGCCTATCTTTCCCACCTGCTGAAACGACTCCACAAAGGCAATTTTGCCCAAATCAGGTTTGGCAAACATTGAGAAATAACTGCCCCCATACCTGTAGATAGAGGTGTACTCCAAGGCTGTGACCTGACCCTAACCCTTTTCTGTTTGTTCATCAATGGACTAGTTGAGGCTCTGATTGCAAGGAAGGACATTGATGCTCCTAAGTTGGCGAGCCACAAAGTACCTGCCATGATGTTCGCAGATGACACACTCCTGCTTTCAAAAAAACCTATGGGTATTCAGAGGGCCCTAGATAACTTTTATGTCTTTTGCAAGAAAAGGGGTTGGAGATTAATCTACAGAACATCAAATACATGGTGTTTAATGCAGGCAATAGCACTTGGCCAAATCCCGTTTAGAAGGCAGACCTCTTGAGAGGGTGTCCGTTTTCGACTACCTCGGAATTACGCTTACGGAAAAAATGGACTGGGGTGCTCAAATTAAGAAAGCTCGCCTAAAGCTGGCCCAGACAACGGGCGGCTTGACAAAGGTATTCAGGAACTGCATCCATAAATCTGTTGGCCCGGTAGTGCAAATTTACAAAGCACAAGCAAGGGGTGCTGCCCTTTCCTGGGCCGAAATCTGGGGTCACCGTCCAGCTGGCATTATAGCAAAAATTGAGAACTCCTTTGCCAGGCAGTTATTTGGCCTTCCCCTTAGCTCCCCTCTCACACCACTTCGACTGGACCTTGGGATTAGATCATTTGAAGACGAAGCTGCCCTTAGACCCCTCTTATTTTGGCGGCGTCTGTGGGGCACCCCTGAACTGGCTGTATATAGGGAAGAGCTGAGCAAGGTGTTGAGTCTACAGGGTGCGAGCAAACTACCTTGGTTGGCCTTCGTCAAAGACACATTTGTGGCAATGGGAAGGGGCAACCTGTGTCACAATGCAAAGGAAACCTGACCCACAATATCTAGGATGGACTTGATAGGGAGTTGTAGGGGGCATAAACTGGCCCGGCTCCAGGGGGGCACCTTGTCCGGCTCACTGACTGCAGCGCTTTTAGAAATAAAAGATCAGTATAGATTAGAGCCGGTTCTGGATGATATTCAGCCAGCCCTTGCAAAGAAATTATACTTGCAGTTTAGACATGGGGTACTCCCGTTGCGTGCTTTTACAAACAAATGGGCTGGCTCTCCTAATTTGGGTTGTCCGGCCTGTAGCAATGCAGCGGAGACAGAATATCCTGTAATATTTTTCTGTCAAGGCTATAAGAAGGCAAGACACCAATGGCTAATCCAGCTATGCAGAAACCTGGGAACTAAGCATTGCGCAGAGGTTTTTAGGATACTGAAATACGACACCCACCTGCCTATTGTGTTCTCTATATCACGCTTTTTATTTTCCATGTGGTGCGTACGTAGAGTTCTCCTGAAGATTAGCCCATAGGTTTTGCTTGATCATCCCATCTTTCTTCTTTTAATTGAAAGAGGTACATTTTTAACTTGTATAAAATCATTTTATGATTCTTAGATATTTCTTTTAACTATAATATGTTGTACACTTAGTCTTTTGTACTTTTCATATTAATGCAAATTTTTTTTTTATGTCATCAGGCAATGACGGCCTTGTCTTTAGTAACGTGAACCCTGGCTCCTGGAAAAGGGCTCTTGTCCATGTAGTTTGCACATATGCAAAGATGTTGTAAGGCACTTGCACTATTTTCCTGTAGACAATTACAACGGAGGGGTATGGGGCTCGTGTCTGCGCATATTTGAACTGCTTAGTGCTCTTTTAATTTTGTTATGGTCTTTGTATTGCACGTGTAATGCACATGAAACTTGTACTCATAGGCCAAATCCTAGGTCTTTGGAGGTGGGCACGTGAGATTTTTTGCAGTGTTTTATGGAATATTAATGTGATATACCAGCACTTCCGTGAGCAATTCTGCCCCTCATTTAGATCATCAATTTCTATTTATCTTTAAAAAAAAAAAAAAGTCAATTTAATGTAATGCATTGTATTTTTATCTGTGGTTTAATGGACAAATGTCCGAAATAAAGATTTTTTGATAATGATGGGTTACATTATTAGTGAAGTTTATTTCAATTCTTTTCAAGTCTGTACTTTGTTCTTTCTAAATGTGAGGTGCTCTGGACGATTGGAGCATCTCAGCAATTTTGCATCACTTATTCCATTATGTAGTTTGAAAATGACACCCAGGTGATATGTTTGTGGGAGATTTACTTCTTCTTTGATATTGGCAACTGGGTGCTGGATTGATTGTCCTCATATCTTATAGGGTCATGCCAGGATATCATATGTCTGTCGGCAGAGAGGCAGAATTTGCGATGATACTTGTTTTTGCGAGCAAGATCGTGGATTCTCTCATAGGTCAAATTGGGAATCACCAAGTCTTAACCTTTCCTCCGAACTCCAAGTGATTCCTCATGGCTCTAATCTTTGCAGATAGGGAATTTCATAGTTTTATTATTTGAATGTTTTTCTGTACGTAAGAATAACTAAATGCTGTGCCAAACTGGAACATATTTTTCTCACATCTAAGAAATAGGAGGGCAACTTCAGTATTAAAGTATCTTCTTGAATTTAAATGCATGTTCATCCAAGAATCAAGTACAGATGGCCAGGAGACATTCCTCGGACAGTTTGTTGCAATAAATAGAATGTCGGAGCCCGGGACATTTTCCACTTCTCTATTCATATATCTTGTAATTTGTCTATCCTGTGGTTCTAGTTCGATACAAATGGCCCAGCCAACGCATTTCGTCCCTACCTTGGGCCTACATCAGGGTGATCCAGCGCTGTCTTATCAGGGATCGATACTCAATAACAACACATACAAATGACCCATACACATTTACCCAACTCATGAAATCCCTCTTGCACTGGGGTTCGGGTTTAATGACGTGATCAGTTGTTTATATTACAGGCTCATATTTGACATTCTAAATACATAACCGAACCTGCATATCAACTCTCTTTCCTCTGGTCGATGGACCTAAAGTTGAGAAGTTGATGGTAATAATAAGTACTATCTATCTGTCTAATATTTGCCAAATAATCACAGACTCTCTGTAAGATTAATAAAGTTTATCGAAAAATAATGGGTGGAATAAATGCTCATCACGTACAGGTTTACAAGGCAAACAAAGTCAAATTCACGGAGAGAAAGAGAACATCAGCAAATGCAACAGTGTCATACTCATCAAGTGAACAAAATGCATACGAAGGAGTGGATAGGTGAAGAGACATAAGTTTCAGAGACAAAAAAATACATTTGCAAATAATTATGCAAAGTACGGATCATTTAGCTATACTAACCCAAAGGATTCAGAGAAATACTACCCCCTTGGCCACGGAGATAGTGGGGGTTCCCTGTGATAGAGTCAGGGAACAAAGATTAACAGGATACAGGATCAGGATACAGCTAGGCCTCTCTCTGCAAAACCGTCGGACAGCAACGATCACCCATCTAACTCTCTCCTCAGCCGACGCGCGCTCTCACCACCCCCCAGGACACCCCAGTTATACCCTAAAACCTACATGTCCAACCCACAGTAGTTGAAACCTTTGCAGAAACTCGGTCTCTCATTGGCTGATTTAGGGGTGTTCTATCACACCACCATGTCATGTTCATGATTTTCACAGCGTTCTTTGTTTTTATATTTTCTCATCGCCTCGACCACGTTTCACGAATATGCATTTCCTCTGGCGTGCAAAATGTAATACATTTCTACACTCCTTATTGATTGTCAACGCTGGTTCCGCGGAAGAAGTTTATATTTTTCCTCTTGGTCCCACGGCCATCCTTCCGTTACTTGGCAGACACACAATGCCTCTTGAAGGTTATCAGCCTTTGCTTCTTTCACTCCCTCTCAGAGCTCGACTTTCAACTTATTTATTCGCTTTTCTGTGCCTTTCCAACCTCAACTGTCATTCAAAACGTAGGCCCAGACTCTGCTCACTATGATGAATAAAACACAGACATTTATTAATTTCACGAAATGCACTTTTCACTGTTTACCACCCACCTCTACATTATCCCATGTTCTGTTTCTGGCAAGAGCATTAATGCAAAGCGGCATTATTTTTATTTTTCGAAAGCGAAATGCGGCCTAGTCTTTTCATGCATTAGTCCACACATTAGTGCACGCATGCGCAAAGCGTTTTCCCACCTATTGGTGTTTTTGCACATTAATTTCACAGCACACCGTTAGTAAAATGTTACTGGGAAGTTAATCCGAGCAGGTTTTATTTTCTCAAAACCCTGCTCCATCAAGGGCAGTGATTATTGTTGCAATTTAAATAGTAGCACGAAACTCCACACAATCCTATAGTATCCGTTCATATTCTAATTGTTTTCAGATAGTGCTGCATACAGCTCAACACCAGATGTCCACTCGCTCGTTCCACCGCCAGCCAACATAATTTTCTTGGATATAAATATTTGATGAAATTTGATGTAAGGAGTTTTGGTGCTTTGCTGTTTACTGCTCTGTAAGCTATAAATGCCTCCTTGAAAGAGGATCTTCTTCCAATTGGAAACCACTGTAGGGCCTTCTGGAGTGGACATATGTGGGTTTGCATATATACGTTCAGAAGTAGTCTTGCTTCTGAATTCTATATTCTTTGCAACCTTCTCATGGGTGAGAGTGGAATGCCTTATGCCGGTTAGCATAGTCCAGTTTAGAGAACATGAGTGATATTGTGTGTTCCTTTTTGAGAAAATCCAAAATGTGAAAAGATTCACCTAAGTGTTTTTATTGTGCAGAAAGTCGAGGCAGCTAATCGACTTGAGCATTCATGGAAAGTGTCGAGTCTGAGACGGTTCCAAGATTTTGTAGCTGTAAATGCAGATTCTTTAGCTTTGTTTGGCAGAGGTCCTCGTTCCTCCGGTCAGAGAGATAGAGGGTCATACGTGCCCATTCACCGCTTCGTTTGGCAGAGGTCCTCGTTCCTCCGGTCAGAGAGATAGAGGGTCAGACGTGCCCATTCACCGCTTCGTTTGGCAGAGGTCCTCGTTCCTCCGGTCAGAGAGATAGAGGGTGATACGTGCCCATTCACCACAGGTCAGTATTTTAGTTAAGGTTATTCCACGTCATCCATTGCTTTGTATTTTATCCTGGAAATTGATGTTTACTTTTCGTGCTCTGACTGCAAAGTTAGAGTATTTTTGAAGGGAACTGTCTGCCAATTGTACTGGGGTAGATGAAGTATGAAACGGAAGTCATGCAGAAGTATGTCATTTTTTTTTTTTTTTTTTTTACTAAGACACAACATTGAAATAGCTTCTAAATGAAGAGTACAAATGTTTTTCAAAATACATCAGCAGTGCCTAGAGCACATAAAAAACAAGCATTTGCAATGCAATAGGTCTCGCATTAACAAGAGTTTAAGCTATTGGCAATGCAATACCTAAAACTCTCTCAAACGTGAGTCCTATTGCATTGCAAATATTTGTTTTACAAGCGCCCATGCTTTCACATTTATGGAGGCCGCGCCCCTTTCTTTAGACAAGCCGTGTCTAAAGAAAGGGGCGTGTCCTACATTAAAGTGAAACCGCGGCATGGGGGCTTTGACCAAAAAAAGCATCTGATTTGTCAAGTTGACAAGCAGATGTTTTTTTTTGGTAAAAGCGCCCATGCCGCGCTTTCACTTTACTGTCAGCCGCGTACCTTTCTTTAGATGCGGTTTGTGTAAAGAAAGGGGCGCGGCCTCCATAAATGTGAAAGCGCCGCATGGGCCCTAGTTAACAAAATAAATAAATAAGTGCGGCCTTCTAAATGCATACTGCGCTGCTAAAATAAATAAATAAGAAACGTGTCCGCTATAGTTAAAGCGGACCGCCATTAGTAAAAATTTAAATAAAAGCGTGCGGCTGCTGAAAGGTAGTGGGTGGAATAGGGGGAACAGTATTAAATAAAATATTGCTCACTGACCTTTAACGCAGACCATGTAACAATACCAGTAAAAGGTCCAGTCGTTATGGGAGGTAGCAAATGCAGACAAGGCGGTACCAAGGAGGGACTAACAAGCCTAATAACCACTTAGAAGCCAGCGTTTACAAAGGCCAATGACACAATCCAATAAAAATATAGGCAGAGAGTTGTGCAGGGCTTCAAAGCCATACTCCAAAACTGCATGCCTCGCAGTAGCGCAGCGCATGTGCAGCCTCGACCTAAAAAGGGCAAAAGGCAGGGAGTCAGAGAAGTGAGAAGTGAGAAACTAGAAAGTTCAGTTTTCTCTCCCCTATATCGGGACATGGGTGAGCTTTGCAAAGCCGAATGAACTGAAATGACGCACGGCCATAGTGATGGTGATGGTGTTGCAAGAAGGCCCGAGAGCAGTGGACTGAACACAGCAGTCGGGTCGGACACTGCGAGCAGGTAGATCCAATAAGCAATATTTGAGGCCATCTTGCAAGGGTCAGAATAGCAGGACGCTGCTGGCAGTGATCTCAACTTATCCATGGTGATGCATGAGCAGCTCATCCAATTCAAGGGTTTGCTTTGCATTCTGATACTTGCGGTTTAACTTATCCAATTATAAAATCAGAATTAAAGTCCCAGAAAGCAGAGCAAACAAAGTCCCTTAACTGGATGAGTCACTTATGCATGAACCTGCGAACTCTGTTTTTATAATAACTCAAATATTTCTATCTCGTGTGTGACATGTATGGGAGCTTCAACCAGTTCTGGCTTTTGAAATAACAGCATTTGTCATGCAGAGATTTTTAAACCCAGAGTTACAATTTTGTAAGCAAATTACACTCCCAGAATTCAATTGTTTTTTAATCCAAACATTAGGACTGCAGACAGGCCAACATTTAGGCAGAGATAAGAGGAGGATAATAAGCGGGCGGTGAGGCGCAGCCGGACCGATGAAGGGCCTGCAACACACTCCCTACCGGGGGCGAAACAGAGAGCAGACAGCAGCTGAGCCTGGGAAGATGCTTTGCGCCGATTGGTCAGCTTAGTTTGAAGTGACCAATCAGCGGTGGGCCCGGGGTGCACCACAGAGTTATAAGGGTGTGGGGGCCCCCTAACAGAACATGTGCCTTTGCCAATGGATGTGCTGTCGCTGTTCATTGATCGTTGTCGCTGTAGAGAAGGATCGCCAAGTCATGGTTTGAAAGGGACTGCAACTTGGAGTGCTGGCAGCGGCGTGAAGAGCGCTCGCTGCCCGATTGTGTTTTGGCTGATCAGATTGTGGCTTTGCAGTAAGTCGGGCAGTGGCGTGGTGAGGATTGCGCTGCCTGTGAAGGTTGTGAGGTTCTCTGTGGGGCAGCGGCATGCGGGGAGCACGCTGCCCATGTGCAGCAGAAGTCGGGCAGCGGCGTGGTCAAGTGAGCGCTACCCATGAAGAAACAGTGGGCTGCAGTGGATCGCAGGCAGCAGCGGGAGTGTGCTGCCTAGGAATTACGGCTTTGGTGGGCAACGGCATTCAGGGACCATGCTGCCTGGGTGTGGAACATAGTCGGGCAGCGGTGTGGCCAGGAGCACTCTGCCAGTGGAGTGAGGGACTTTCAAGTCAGCTTTTGTGACCCATGTTGCGGGGAAGAGGGGCAGCGGTGTAGCAAGAGCATGCTGCCCGGAAAGTGCTGGTGACCTGGAGAGGCAGGCAGTGGAGTAGGGTAGAGCGCGCTGCCCGCGAGGGCTTCTCTACGGACTACTTACCTGTGGAGCTCAGGGGTCTACTCATTGCTCCAGAGTCAGCCGGAGTCAGCTCCCTCATGGTCCCCGTCCTTTCTCTCCGCTGGACACTGCTGGGATTTCACCTTCGTGCTTTGGCAAAATGCTGACATCACCGGGCGCATCCATGTCCAGCAGCCTTCAGCGCCGAGAGTAAGGCGAAAGTGAAAGTGCGCCGAAGAGTTGTGCCCACGTGGAGGCACGGCAAAGAGGAGTCCAGGTGCGTGCACATGCCCTGTCCGGGCAGGCATGCCGAAGGAAGACCGCTGCATTCGCTAGGCGTGACCTAAAAAGCTGAAGACACGCCCTGAGCGTGTGCATCGGCTGCCTGGACAGGAGATGTGCACGCGTATGGTGCGAGCAGGCGTTGTGATAACGCCGCGAGCCGTACGTGTGCACATCTCCTGTCTGTTAAGCTTCGGCACAGACAGTTGATGTGCACGCGTACGGCTTGCGGCGCTATTCCAACTCCTGCTCGCACCATGCGCGTGCACATCTCCTGTCCCGCATCAGAGCAAAAGTCGGCAACAATAGATCTCGCATAGCGAGCAGCGCTTTGCGCTGCTTCGCTAGGCGAGACCTAAAAACAGTAACTGTTCAGTGATTGAATATCACAAAATAAATCACCGAAAATAGGCTTATCTAGCTTTACGGACGATTCTGTATGGAATAGTGTGAAGAAGTTCAGGAAAACAGGTTGATAGTAGATTAACTTCTTTATTCAAGCTTTAGATACAGTAAGGTCCTATCCACAGGACACCCAACAGCAACTGGCCTTGATGACTTGGCAACCATCCCAAGTACTCTACACTCTAGAATTACAGTGACCGGGTATTCCACAAGGAAGCAGCTTGCTGGTACACAGCACTAGATAAGATAAATACCACACACCTTCTCCCAAACCTAAAGTAAGAACATGCTGATACAAGAAAACAAAAAAACATTGAATAAGCTTTAAAGAACATAAAATCATATTCAGTTCAAAACATAGTCACGTACAGCCTCATGAGCTCTAGGCGTGTGAGAACTCCTTCGCAGAGGAGTAACAACCTTGGGGTGAGTAGACAGGTCATCAAGTTCATAGGATTTGCTGGAACATCTGGGAGCAACCAAAGGCATGGGAGCAATCCTACCCAAATTCCAAATGCGCCCATCATTGAGCTTCATAGCATTGCGAAATAGCTTTGTCACTCTGTAGGGAGAAGAGAACTTCGCACCAGCAGACTTCTGGGGAAAGCGTACCATCACACAGTAAACCGCGCGCACTATCGTGTGTTTGACAGCATGTCTGGAATCAAAATTTGCTTTTCTTTTGGCAGACTTGAGATCCTGGAGTGCCCACCATTGAGCATCCTGTCGATTCACAATGTCAGCAACTTTTCCTCTCATCCAAGACTGAAACATGTAAGTGTTAGGGGTGCGGCCCCTAAACAGCTCAAAGGGGATTCTCCCAGTGGTAGAATGGGGAGTCAACCGGTAGACCATGACTCTCTCAAGTATTTCAGCTTTCTAGTCCTTCCCCTGTTCTTTGGCTAGCTGGATAGATTCCTTCAGTACACGGTTGAACCTCTCTACCATTCCGTTACACTCTGGATGGTAGAGAGAGCAACGCTTGTGTTTAATCCCTTTATTGGCCAAAAACTCCTCCATCTCTTTTGACACAAGCTGGACGCCATTGTCCGTCAAAAGAGATTCTGGAAGTCCTTCCCTGCAGAAAATGTTTTGCAAAAATTTAGTAATGTCTCTAGCTTCTATGCTTTGCATCACCTTTACCTCAGGCCATCTTGAGTACCTGTCAATTAGTACAAGGACATAGGATTATCCCGCTTTACTGGGGACAGGCCCCAAGAGGTCTAAGGCTACATCTTGCCAACATCGTGTAAGTGCTTCTCGTATGACCATGGGTTGTACCCTAGTCGTGTACACCTTATCACAGGCATTGCACTCTATGGAATCTCTTATTATTCGCTCTACGAGAATATCGATGCCGGGCCACCAGAAGTGCAGACAAACTCTTTCCTTGGTTTTGGAGATTCCCTGGTGACCTTGGTGGGCTAAATGGACAATTTTGGCTCTAACTGATGAAGGGGGAACGAGTCTATTACCTCTCCAAAGCAAACCATCGCATACGGAAAGCTCATTTCTAACGTTCCAGAACTTCCGGACACTATCACTCAGGGTCTTGATACCCGACCAACCCTCAGATATGAGCCTGCATACTTCATGCATGTCCCTATCACTCCCCATGGCGTCCGTCCATTCTGCCTCGGAAACTACTCCCTCCACAATCTCACACACTTTAAATTCATCAATTTCCCATGAGTTTTCAGGATCAGGCAGGACTTCCTCAGATTGTTCAGGCACCAAGCGAGAGAGACAGTCGGCAACTTTATTATCCGCACCAGGTATGTACTTCACACTGAAGTTAAAGTCTTGCAAGGCAATCACCCACTTACATATTCTAGAGGAGACTGCATCTAGACCTTTCTTGCAGAACAGGTCCTTTAATGGCTTGTGATCTGAGTGGACGACAAACAAGCTGCCCCAGAGAAACTTTTTCAATTTCTTGATGGCCAAAGAAGATGCACAGTGCTTCCTTCTTGATTACAGAATATAGAAGTTCTGGACCAACAAGAGCCCTGGAGAGAAACATTATGGTGACCTCCTTACCATCCCTCTCCTGTTTAAGAACAGCGCCCAAACCCTTTGAACTAGCGTCTGTGATCAGAATTGAGCTTGAAGAGGTGTCAAAGCTCTGAAGGGAAGGGGCAGAACAAAGAGCCTTCTTGACGTCTTCGAACTCCAACTGACACTGCGAAGACCAACAAAACTTTACCTCTTTTTTTTTTTTAAGGGATCTTGTTAGAAATGGGATTTCTGGCTGGCTAGGGCTTGCGCTTAAGCTAGGCAGAAACCACCACTCTAGTCAGGATAAGGGAGTTACACTGCTAATATAACCCCTGCTCACCCACTTGGTAGCTTGCACGAGCAGTCAGGCTTATTCTAGAGGCAGTGTGTAAAGCATTTGCACATAACCAACAGTAATACAGTGTAAGCACTACAAAAGGACACCACACCAGTTTAGAAAAATATCCAATATTTTTATATACTCAAGACAAGACCAAAAACGATAAAAATCCACAATACAGTACTTAGAAATCTTCAGTTATAAAAATAACCTTGAAAAACAGTTCCTTGAAGTCGATAGCTCCCTCTGGGGCTATCACGGCATCGTGAACAAACAAATCCAAACAGTTCTGGCTGACCGCGGCGTCGCAGGCCAGCTGTGGTGTCGGGAAGACCCGCAAACAGTACCGTTTAAAATTGCAGGGCGTCAGCGACCTCTCGTTGAGTTTCCGAAAGCACGGCGTCTGCAGGCGTCGGTTCCGGAGGTTGGTGCAGAAGTCGTCGGGGGCCCTCGAAGTCACACGCGTTGCAGATCGAACTCCTTGAGGTCCGGAGCGCTGGCATCAGCAGGCGTCAGGTGCTGTGGTGCGAAGTGCAGCGGTGCGGCGTGCAGTGCCCTCAGGTCGCCCGGTGCGAGCAGCGGCTCGGTGGCGGCATCAGATGGCGTCGTCGGTGAGACCAGGGTCGCGGTGCGAAGTGAATGCGGTGCTCGTCGCGGTGCTGGCAGTTCGCGGTGCAAGCAGCGGCGTCGTCGTTGCTGAAGCGCTGTTGGCGGCTGACGAACTGGAGTCGATGGCACCGGCATCGGTAGGCCAAGGCTGCGGTGAGGGATGAGGGCGGTGCGTCGTGTAACTTCACGAACGGTGCCCTTGAACCACGGTGCAAGCAGCGGCGTCGATTTCGGCATGGAGCGTCGTCGGGGAGGCCAAGGCGTCGTCATGAAGCAAGGCAGTGCGGAGTGCGGTGCCCACAGGTCGCGGTGCGAGCAGCGGCTCGGTGGCGGCGTCAGCAGGCTACGTCGGTGAGACCAGGGTCGAGGTGCAGCATTGCGGCGGTGCCCTCTGCGGTCCCTTCAGGACACGGAGTCGACAGCGGCGTCGTAGACGGCGTTGGGTTGATTTTTCTTCTGTTGCAGCACAAAACACACTGTCCCCAGTGCTGAGGGCAGAAGAACTTGAAGTCTTTGCTGTTCCTGAGACTTCTTGAACAGGGGGCAAGCTCTACCTCAAGCCCTTGGAGAAACTCACAAAAGTAGATTGCAGAAAGTTCAGTCCAGTCCTTTCACTGCCCAAGAAAGAAGCAGCCACTGCAGGCCAACAGAGCAAAGCACACAGCAAAGTGGTAGTTCCTCCTCACAGCTTCTCCAGCTCTTCTTCTTGGCAGTCTTCTTGGTCCAAAAGAGTTCTAAAGTTCAGGGGTTTGGGCTCCACTTTTTATAGCCCAAAATCCTTTGTCCTCTCAGGCAGAGAGTGTCTGTGCCCAGCCAGAACCAGTTCTGCCTTCTCTGGTGTGGCTTCCTGGCAGGAGGTGGAGACAGCATTGTCCAAGGCAGACCGGGCCTATTCAGGTGCAAGGGAAATCTCCTCCCACCCCTCTAAATGAAGACTGGGCCTATTCAGGTGCTAGTGACAACCCCTCCCACTACTCTGAATGCAGCCCAGGTCTATTCAGCCCAGCCCTGACTCATTCAGGAAAGGCAGGACACACATCAACCCCCCAGTGGCTGTCTGAGAGAATGCACCTCCCCAACTCCTGTCACTCCAAAGCCAGACAGTCAATACACAAACCTAGCAGGGGCACACTGGATGGTTAGGCAAGATAATACCTACTTTCTAAAAGTGGTATTTTCAAACATAGAATGTAAAAATTACCCTTACTAAAAGAGGTATCTTTAGATTCTGAGTTCAAGCATACTAAACTTTATTTTCCTATCTGGTCCCAATGGGAAGTTATATTTATAAAATGTTATAAATTAACTCCCATGCTTTCCTATGGGCCAGATAGCCTTTCAATAGTGAAAAACGAAATTGGCAGTATTTCACTTACAGGACATGTCACACACATCAGGGCATGTCCTACCTTTAACATACACTGCACCCTGCCCACAGGGGTACCTTGGGCCTACCTTGGGGGTGACTAACATGTAGAAAAGGGAAGGTTTAGGGCCTGGCAAGTGGATGCACTTGCCAGGTCGACATGGCAGTTACAAACTGCATGCAGACCCTGCAGTGGCAGGTCTGAGTTACTTTTTCAGGGCTACTCATGTGGGTGGCACAATCGGTGCTGCAGGCCACTAGTAGCATTTGATTTACAGGCCCTGGCTTACTCAGTGCGCTTTACTAGGGGCTTAACAGTAAATCAAATATGCCAATCATGGAAGCACCAATCCATAACACAATTTACTCGGAGAGCATATGCACTTTAACACTGATCAGCAGTGGTATAGTGCCCAGAGTCATAAAACCAACAAAAATAGGTCAGAACCAGGAGGCTAAAAAGCAAAAAAGTCTAGGGATAAACCCGCTGAAAAAGCCAGGTCTAACACAACCCCCTTCCAGCCTAAACCCAGGTGCCTGGCACCCTTCTTCTACTCTCCCTTCGGTCAGGTCAGGTATGACATCCTGACACCAACCAGCCCAGGGTCTGTACCCTGAGACTGGACAGAGGACTGGGGTGGGCTCTCCCACACCCGGTCCTCTTCCCAGGGGCTCTGTACCCTCCCACCTGGAGTGGTACCCCCTTCCAGAATTGTCAGGGCACCAGTGGCAGGTGTCCTGCACAATTCGCGCACCAGTTCAGGGGTTCTATCCTGCAACTGGGATCCCAGCCTAGGGTCTGTACCCTTAGACTGGGCAGAGGTCAGGGGTGAGGCTGCCCTCTCCCTGCCCCCCCTACTGGGGCCCTGCACCCTCCCACCTGGAGCAGCACACCCAGAAGACAAACCGGTAAGGGCACTGTTAGCAGTCGCCCCTTCCTCCAGGTCGGGGGAGACACCCTGAACCTGGCCCTCCCACCCAGGGTCTGTACCCTTAGGCTGGACCTGTGCCTGGCAACCCAGGACTTCTGGGGGAGTACCCCAACCCCCCCCAAGGGAAACACACTCACCTGGAGTTGTGTAAGAGTCTGCCTGGCGCAGGTCTCCCTCCTCCTGTCCACCTGACAGAGCATGAAGACCCCCCCAGGCTAGAAGTGGCCTCACCAGGGTCAGGGTCAGTCCTGGGGTGCTCTGACCTCAGAGCTGGCAACCCCTGACCCACTGGTCCTTCCACTGGGGACAGCGTCCCCCTCCCCCTCCTCTCTCTGGACTCATGCCCTCTCCCTACTGGAGAGGTGCTGTCAGACACCAGAGCTGGTGGAATGCTGGTTACAGCAGTCTCCCCAGCTCAACTGACATCTTGGGATCCCCCTCAGGGGACGGCCTCCCGGTACAGACCAGGCCCCCCTCCTGGTGTCCCCTCATGGAACCAACAAGGCCTTGAGACTGGGTTTCGGGCACCTCGGGACACAGTCCACTCCCACTCCTTCTCCTCTGAGACAGGACATGGGACCCTACACCCCTCCCAATACTCTGGGACCTATCTGGGTTACCACAAACCTCCCCCACCACACTGGGTTGGGGAAAACCTGAGCCACCTCCTTCAGGATCACCCCCAGATGCTTCTCCAGACCCTCTGGAATCCACCAAAAGGTCTGCCTCCAGTGCAAGCTCCCTGGGGTCAGAGAACTCACAACCCACTGGGTGTTGGCATAGCTCTGGAAAACAGGGACTTAAAATATGCTCTCCAACAATTGAATCACACAGCCCCACACAGGTGTTAACCAAACTACCCTTTACCCAACCATCCAATGCCTCGAAAAAGTACCCCAAATCATTTATCCGCTGGCCAGTTGGCCAGCGGATAAAGTTCAAGGCACTCTGCATGGCCCATAAGGCACTTCACAAAGAAGGGCCGAAATTTCTAGAGGACCTCTTTACATGGCATTCTCCAAACAGAACTCTGCATTCGGCTAATGCACATCTGATGTCGCCGGTCAGGATTAAAAAGACGAACTGGGGGGGGTAGGAGTTTTACTTTTAACACCATTAGGGAATCGAATTCCCTTCCCCTATACCTCAGAAAAATTTCTTCCCTTCTTGAATTCAGGAAACAACTGAAGACCTGGCTTTTTCAGTAGTAGCAGCACTAAGCACAGTATGTAGCACTGGAAGCGCCAAGACACCCGTGGGTATTCGTGCGCTGTATAAATTCTATTAACATAAGATAACATAACAAGACTGGTGAGACAGTGTCTGACTGTTGCTGTCCCTCAACCCATACTCTTCTCGCTGGTCTCCATATTCACTTACCAGGGCTTCTATCATGGGGGAACCCCTCTCCCTGCACCTCTCCTCTAGAGTCAGTAGAGCGTCCCTCCCACTACCAGGAATATGATCCCCTGTGCCTGTTCCCCAATCTACCTCAGGGACACTGCGCACCACTGGAGTAACCTCACAATCCTGAACCCCCTGGTGTATGTCAACCCCCTCCTTGAAGCAGGGCCCCAAATCTGTGTGTGCGTGTACCTCAGCCTCCGTACTGGGCACACAATTTTTGCTTCCACCATCTGAGCTGGACTCCACCTCCAACCCAGCCAAGCTCTCTTCATGACCTGCACACTTTTTCTCTTCAGCTAAGGCTCGGTCCATCTCCGCGCACTCCTGGTCTAGCTGCCTCAGCCTCCGGTCACGAGCACGAATCCGATTCCTCTCCTCACAAGCCACTCTTCCCCAGAATGTTTCCTCCTTAGTGCCACTGCGCTCTTGGTATTCTGGCTGGGGATCCTCCTCCCTCAGATTCCTCCTCAGAGTCATCTGATAGTGTTGCCTCCCATCGTAGCACCTCATAGCTATGCAGGGCTGCCTCAAGATCCTGCCTTGTGGATCTGCTCTTCACAGGTAGCCCCCTCTCTTTGCAAAAGACTTTTAGTTCCCTCATCTTGTAGATGGGTAGGTGCCAAAAGTTGATTTCCATTTTGCCAAGGCCCCACAGGTGCAACAACTAACCAGAGTTCCACAACCAAATTACGAAGGAAACAGGAAAAAACCGTATGTGGTACGTAATGGTCTGCAATATGGTAGTAGTGCACACCAATCTCTGTAAGTCAAGTGCAAACACAAGTCCTATCCTCACCGCTGACAACCAATGTTAGAAATGGGATTTCTGGCTGGCTAGGGCTTGCGCTTAAGCCAGGCAGAAACCACCACTCTAGTCAGGATAAGGGAGTTACACTCCTAAAATAACCCCTGCTCACCCCTTGGTAGCTTGGCACGAGCAGTCAGGCTTATTCTAGAGGCAGTGTGTAAAGCATTTGCACATAACCAACAGTAATACAGTGTAAGCACTACAAAAGGACACCACACCAGTTTAGAAAAATATCCATTATTTTTATATACTCAAGACAAGACCAAAAACGATAAAAATTCACAATACAGTACTTAGAAATCTTCAGTTATCAAAATAACCTTGAAAAACAGTTCCTTGAAGTCGATAGCTCCCTCTGGGGCCATCATAGCGTCATGAACAAACAAATCCAAACAGTTCTGGCTGTCCGCCGCGTCGCAGGCCAACTACGGTGTCAGGAAGCCCCGTGAACAGTACCTTTTAGAAATGCAGGGGGTCGGCGACCTCTCGTTGAGCTTCCGAAAGCACGGCGTCCGCAGGCGTCTGTTCCGGAGGTCGGTGCAGGAGTCGTCGGGGCCCTCGAAGTCACACGCGTTGCAGATCGAACTCCTCTCTGTTGAAATCAGGAGCGCTGGCGTCGGCAGGCCTCGGGTGTTGCGGTGCGAAGTGCAGCGGTGCAGCGTGTGGTGCTCTCAGGTCACGGTGCGCGCAGCGGTTCGGTGGCGGCATCAGATGGCATCGTCGGTGAGACCAGGGTCGCGGTGCGAAGTTAATGCGGTACTCGTCGAGGTGCCGGTAGGTCGCGGTGCAAGCGTCGTCGTCGTTGCTGAAGCGCTGTTGGCGGCTGACGAACTGGAGTCTATGGCACCGGCGTCGGTAGGCCAAGGCTGCGGTGCGGGATGAGGGTGGTGCATCGTGTAACTTCACGAGCGGTGCCCTCGAACCACGGTGCAAGCAGTGGCATCGATTCCGGCGTGACTAAAAAATAAGATCAAGGTGGTGACCCTATATAACACACAAAGGATCGGGGATGTACTGTTGTGTCACGCCCAACTGTTCAAGCTAAAAAGTAACCCTATATAACACACCAAGGGTCAGGGGTGTACTGTTGTGTCAAGCCCAATGTTCAAGCAAAAAAACCTGTAGCTACCTTCACCTGACTAGGGAAAAATGATCTACGTGCTTGTCCTAGTTTGCCGTATGCCACTAAGGATCAGATGTGATCTCTTAACCTTGTGACTTCAGCCTCCGGACGGACCTGTTCCTCGCGGATTCAGCTGAACTTCTAATCTATCATGGTGTCTGCTCACCGGTCTCGTTTGTGCAGATGTGAATACGTTCAGGTAGGGGTCTTTGTCCTTCGGAAGCAGTCGGGCGTTATAAACCAATCTCTCCTGGCTGGCTTGCCAAAATGTTGCTCGGATATGAATTTACCTTAAAGAAATGAAAAGACAAGAGGCGTTTGGCAAAACAGGAACAAGTTGGTTTAATTAAACGCAGCGGCAGGGAGAGTCTCGACAGAATGTGTCTGAGGAAAGTCTCTTGGTGTAGAAAGGTTCGGATGACATTATATACATCTCGTGAGGTATAATAAAACAATTTCTTCATTTTGAAAAGCCTCTCAGCCATAAATTAACACCCGTGTCTGGTAAGGACACAGATGGCTCGCGACCTCTGGGATAGATAGTCTGGGCCATTGTGTATGTGTCCAGATGTCTGGTGTGGGGAGCGCGTGATCAGTACGTGTGGTGTGCAAGTCGTGTCCTGATTTGCTGAGTGTTCCTATCTACATGTTGTATCTAGCTTTGTGGTATTTTTCGGGAACGCAAGCCTTTGGTCAAACGTGTTTTATTGGGGCCAATTTCCTCGGATCTGTTTGTGATGCAACTATTTATCTGTGGGATCGATCAGGGTTTTCTCTGGGTGTGCGTTTGTCTTTAGGCTATGTGAGACCCCCACCTGTGCCCTGTCACTCGATAGACGTGGGTTGGGGTCGCATGACCTGTCTTACCTCGTATCTCTGACTCAGGGTTGATGGGGAGGTCACCTTGGGTGAATCCGACAGCAATGATGCAAGTTCATTTAGAAAATAATATGGCCTGGTATCATTTTTATCAACATTCTCAACATTGTGCGTACAGCTGTCACAGAGTACATTGACATTGTCTTTACTGATATTGACATAGTTATGCGTGCCTAGATCATGGCGCACATCGATGTGTTTTTTTACTGATAACAACATTGCCATTCGTGCATGGATTATGGCATACATTGACATTGTTACTGCCGGTATCAACACTGTTGGGAGGGCCTAGATTATGGCAAACATTGACATTGCATTTATTGGTATTGTCGTTGTCTGGCCTGTACATATCATGGTATTCATTGACATCATATTCACCCATTCCAACAGAGCAGAGGGTCCGTGGCAGGCACGAATGCCTGCTCTGCCAGGTAGTTCTTTGATGGAAATTCAGATTAAACACTGGCCTGAGGTCATTTTCTTTGTTGTGTCCACAGCTCACTCCGCAGGATGCATCTACCTGTTTCTCTGAACAAGAGTGGAAGCTGCTGCTGCAGTGGCAGAATGACCTGTACCTGAATGTGATGAAGGACATTCACCAAGCTTTGACCTCACTCGGTAAAGTGACTTTGTTTATCGTTACCCATGATTTCAGAGATTGTTACATGGCTGCTTCTTACTCAACATTCTCAGACTGGCATTTAACGTTATACCTTTGATTTGTTCTTATGAATTGTAAAACAAGCTCATACCATGTCTCTAACTATTAATGATATGCTTTGGGTGCTACGTTGAGAAGCTGGTGTAGTCGCAGTGACGCACAGACTGGGCTGGGAGAAGAACAGGGGTCTCTGGCAGAAGTAGAGCCTGGACCGAGACCACTCCCTTCAGCACTGCTTCCTTCCAGAGAGGTTGCAGCTTCTCTCTACAGAGGCCTTCCCTGTCCCCAACCAACCTGTGTAGATATTTACCCCCTTCTTTAAGGGGGTAGTATACATCTGCATGAACCTCCCTGGTAACAGAATAAAATCTGCCTTAAGGGTCCCTGGTTTCAGGATCTTGCAAGTTATTCCTTTTCTAGGAACTGTAACTTGTAATCCCTGTTAATTTTCAGGAAGATACTCAGCGGGAAACTTTTAATCAGGATCTCTATGTATGTATTTATGTGGAATTTGTATAGTGGAAAGTGAGGTGGTGCAGGCCTCCGGGGCAGCCAGTGGAGTTCCACGTTGGTGGTGGTGGTGATATTTCTCTTCACTCAGCTACGCTATCAGAGCTCGTGGTGCAGCAGGGGACATGGGGCAGGCCTCCGGGGGCAGCCAGTGGGGTCCCACGTTGGTGGTGGTGTTATGTTTCATATAGATGCCCTAATATAGGCATGGTTTGAGATGCCCTAATATAGGCATAATCTTTCACCTACATTAGTTCTCTATTCTCCACAACAACGGGCGCTGAGGGCTGAACCTTATCTAGACTGTGATTTGGGTACAGAAGGAGGGTTTCCCCGAACAATGGCCTCCTGCAACATCCTCAATGTGCTCATCCAGTATGAATAATTCATTAGGCTGTTTGGAAACCAGGCTGGGGCTATGCACCACCTTCCTAATAGCTACGTAAACGGTTCATCCCATACTCCATACTTCCATCCTCGTACCCAACAATGGCTAACATAAGACACAAGGGACAAAGGGACTCTATACTTTTCTGTATAAATACAGCACCTCTTGCTAGTATTAGTTAGAAGGAACCGAGTCTTCCAGGCCGACACACTGACCAGAGACGCTGAGGCTCCTGCATGCAGACGCTCCAGCTGACAGTGGTCTAACCATCCCTTGCGGGGTGTCCAACTCGAGACCAGGACGAGGTCCCACACTTTCATTAGTCAGGTAATGGGGTTCGACTAAATCCTAGTGGGATTCTTGGCTCTTTTACACCTACTCACATGCAAGGTACACTTCGGTACATCTAGATGAGGCATCTTAGGAGTATGCGCTTTATTTTATAAATGCATTTTATATTCATGTATATGTTCATGACTATTGCAAAATGGTAGAACTGTACTATCCTTTTATATTCACTGTACTGATCATATATCTCTGCTACTGTGTAACAGTTGTCGCAGCACATATACTTTACACGAGAAGAACAACTGTGCAATACATTCTTATTGTAAACACGCTCGACTGTTTCTTCTGTATAACTCTCTGAGACAGAACCGAATGAGCAAAGCACGAGTGACTGAGCGAAAAGTAGTACATTGTTTCCACGATTCTGAGGGATCAGGGTTGTCCTGTTCTAAGATTGCCAGAAACTAATCTTTCCCCGATAAAAGGAAATACTAGTGGCACTGTGAGCTAGCTATTTGCAAACAAGGCTAACATACGCGGTGGGGCTGCACAGAGTTAGTCTGCCACCAAGCCCACAGCTTATGTTGTCCAAACGCGCAGGTCCTGCATTGGGTAATATAGGAACTACACGACATGGCGCAGCCAACGTTGGTTTGGTACTTATTTAACAGTAGAATCTGAGTAGTTCAGTCGTGCTTATTCTCAGAGACCCCTACTCACAAACACCAGAGACGTCGGGAGTGGGTGGGCACAAACTCCGCCACAGCTGAGTAGGTGAGATATCCTATGTATTGGCTGTTGGTTAATCAAGCTTGAGGGACACTTGGTTCTCAAAAATTGTGCATAACACATAATCTTGAAACCTTAGCTAGTAAGTCATTTTTCGTGTTCTAAAAACACAATGACTGAAGATGCAGGCAATCCTACAGTCCCTGTAATACATGTCTCAGAGGACGATGAGGATGCCAATGCAATACATTTTGCACCCAATATCAGACATGCACTCACACTTAAACTTCTCAAACATGGCCTACCAGCCAGGGGAGGTATAGTAATATTCGTGATAGAGGCACACAAAGATTTTCAAACAGAGGTATTCTATTCTTGTGTTACATTCCCAGCAGCAGATGCAAGAACACAGAATTTTCATTATTTTGCACACGAAGAAGTCCCAGCGGTATATACTCCGTTTGCGGAGACTGAAATTCTGCTTACATACCAGGAACATGAACTCTGGTTTAATGGCACCCTACCCCACTCAAGAAGAAGAGCAAGACTCGGTCCATTAGGAAGACCAGGAGCAACTTGGCCGATATTAGCGACCTATGCACCACATCCTGACATTGATACAATGCCAAATGATGAATTGCTCTGTTGCTCTTACAACACAAAGAGTTGATAAAACTTTACAGAAACATGACACACTTCGTCATGAGGACACTTGCGGTCCAACCAGCAGTAGCTACAACAAATACAGCTCTTACACAGAGCACAGCTACTAAAATTACTCCACAAACATTACACACAGTATTGGGTAAAATGCCCACAAAACGTGAACAAATTCCTTTCTGGGTAGCCCAGAAAATAACACAGAAGCAGTATTCCCAAATACCACACCATTTGAAAAACACAGAATGCTAACCATCTGCTCGCCCATGGGGATTACACCACAGTTAGAGGATTGTACCTCTTGGGGTACAGTCTTTGCTGCCATATATACCAGTGCAAAAACAACAGTTGACGGACAGAATGCAGAACAATGTCATACATTCACCCCAGTACAGAGATCTGGGCCTAAATCCATCATTTTTGCTCACCATGCCATTCCAGTTTGAACCCAGCCATATGCAAATCAGTCTTGACCCTGTGCCTCATGGGAACAGTCCAGCCCGAACTGCCAAGCCAGGTCCTCTCTGGACTGGAAACAAGCATCCTAGGACCGGTTTCGGGGTTTCACCCTCTTCAGCCAGGATAGCTTGATTCCAGTGGCATGGAGAGCACGGGACCCACGTCTGGGCATACCCGTCCCACTCGGGGTGACAAATGCAAAAACAACAGTTGATGGACAGAATGCAGAACAATGTCATACATTCACCCCAGTACAGAGATCTGGGCCTAAATCCATCATTTTTTTGCTCACCATGCCATTCCAGTTTGAACCCAGCCATATGCAAATCAGTCTTGACCCTGTGCCTCATGGGAACAGTCCAGCCCGAACTGCAAAGCCAGGTCCTCCTGGACTGGAAACAAGCATCCTAGGACCGGTTTCGGGGTTTCACCCCTCTTCAGCCAGGATAGCTTGATTCCAGTGGCATGGAATCAAAAGAATGAGCAAAAGAATGATGGATTTAGGCCCAGATCTCTGTACTGGGGTGAATGTATGACATTGTTCTGCATTCTGTCCATCAACTGTTGTTTTTGCATTTGTCACCCCGAGTGGGACGGGTATGCCCAGACGTGGGTCCCGTGCTCACTACACCACTGGATTCAAGCTAGCCTGGCTGAAGAAGGGTGATGCCCTGAAACCGGGCCCAGGATGCTTGTTTCCGGTCCAGGGAGGACCTGGCTTGGCAGTTCGGGCTGGACTGTTCCCACAAGGAACAGGGTCAAGACTGATTTGCATATGGCTGGGTCCAAACTGGGGTGGTGTGATGAGCAAACGAATGATGGATTTAACCCAGATCCTTGTGACTGGGGGTGAATGTTTGCATTGTCCAGCATTCCGGCCATCAATTGTTTCTTTTGCATTTGTCGCCCTAAGTGGGAAGGGTATGCCCAGACGTGGGTCCCGTGCTCACTACACCACTGGATTCAAGCTAGCCTGGCTGAAGAAGGGTGATGCCCTGAAACCGGTCCCAGGATGCTTGTTTCCGGTCCAGGGAGGACCTGGCTTGGCAGTTCGGGCTGGACTGTTCCCACAAGGAACAGGGTCAAGACTGATTTGCATATGGCTGGGTCCAAACTGGTGTGGTGAGCAAAAGAATGATGGATTTAACCCAGATCCTTGTGACTGGGGGTGAATGTTTGCATTGTCCAGCATTCCGGCCATCCATTGTTTCTTTTGCATCAGCCATATATACCAGAACACATGGTTTACCATCCTTAGCTGTAGTACCAGATGTATTAAGACAAATACAAAACGAGTACGGCGCAGAGCCTGCTCTGAACTTGGGGATGAAATTACTAGGTAATTATGCCCAGGTATCAGCAATAATATTAGCAAATATTAAAGGAGAAGCAGCGTCAGTGGCAATCCGCCAACGCCTACGGGAATACTCTCTTGTAGAACAGGAGAACAAACTACCCAAAATAACTGAAACTGCGTATGCAGAATTAGGCAGAGATAGTTTGGGGGGAAAAGCTGTAAAACCCCAACTAATGGGCAGTCCTGAAAAGGACACATCTAATCAGACACCTGCTTCTTCTAAAAAGAAGTGGGATGATAAAAAACAAAAAAAGTTTAACGACAACCGATCTCAGTCCCGAGGTAGGTCTCCTCCACAGGAGCCCTCTGAAAAGAGGTATAACCTTAGGAATAGGGATAATATTAGGAAACCTGACAGGTATCAGGATACTGATACACGTTCCTCTCGTTCCTTTCAGGGCTTGATGAAAAAGTCAGAGAGAGAAGGACGGTCAGAACACAAAGAAAAGCATGCACAGTCCAGAGACAAGCAGCGCGCTCAAGACTTTACTTCCAAAAAGAAGAGAAGCCAAAATCAAAACCTCAGTTTAAAAATAAAAAAGTTGCAGGTCTAAAGATCAGACATGCCAAGAATTCTGAGGACACAACTTCTGAACGGAGAATGGGCTCTGACGATGATAGACAGTGCGGCAGAAGTAACAATAGCTCGCCGGAACCTGAAGACATTTCTGGTGACAGCGGACTTGCATGATTACATCACAGTGGAAACACCAGACAAAAGGGTCAGTGTCCCACATAAGTTATATGAGAACACTCTGGATGGAGGGGGACAAGCCCAGGAAAATAAAAGGTCTCTTTTGGAAGAACCTATCATCTGGTTATGACATCCTGTTAGCCGAACAAGATTGGCCGCCAGCATTCGTTATGGAGTGCCCCAAGGGAGAAAGTATAATTTTTCCTGCATTTTCCAACCATGTTCCCGTCCACCTTAAACATACATATGCACGGGAGTGGGCAGTAGCCCAAGCTCCAGCATTGTATAAAAATCACGTTGGATGGGATAAGGACTCAACCTACCACACGATCCCGTTAAAAGTTTCACCTAATGCTCAGAGGCAATACCCAATAAAGCTAAAAAAACAAGTCGGGGAGATCTTAGATCAACTTGAATACCAGGGGGTTATTGAAAAATGTACCTGCCCAATGAATAATCCTTTGTTTCCCGTCTCTAAACCTGACAATACATATCGTCTAGTTTTAGATTACAGACACTTGAACTCATGCACAAAGACATTCGCTGTCCAAAATGCACATAGTGCCGCATTAATGAATAACATTGTGCGGGAAAAATACAAAACTCCACTTGATCTCTCAAATGGATTTTTCTGCCAAAATATAGCGCCTGAAAGCAGGTATCTGACCGCATTCTCCGTGTTGGGGTCGTAATGACAATTTTGTCGTCTCCCCCAGGGGTATAAGAATAGCCCTGGGGAATTTTCAGAAAGGGTAACCGAGTTACTTAAAAAATTTGACGAAGAAGCGTTGTCCTATGTGGATGATATTTATCTGACGGACGATGACTTAGAGAGGCACTTGACCAGAGTGAACAACATTATTATGGAAATCAAAAATAGCCCACCTCAGTGTCCTGTTTTTGGGATACGAGCTTTCAAGTGAAGGGAAAAGCCTGGCATCTAACTTTTTAGAAAAATGTGCGCTGCTCCAACCTCCAAAATCTTTGAAAAATTTACAATCAATACTGGGATTCCTAAATTTCGGCAGAACATACATTTTAGATTACGCAGAAAGGGTTAAACCTTTCTAGAAACTAATAAAACCTGACTTTTCAGCCAGACAGTGGACACAAGAACATACAAACATCCTGCGTTCACTCCAAGAAGACATGATGGCTTCAAAACACTTACAAACATACGTAAATGTACGCCACTTGGTGATCCGTATAATTGCGGGTCAATGCGGTACACTTACTTAACCTTCAATGAAGGAGAAACAGTACCAATCGCATACAAATCACACCTGTACACAAATGCAGAAATGCGTTTTACTTCAACAGAAAAAATACTGACAGCAGTTCAAACCGCTGTAGCGAGAGAAAGAGCACTGGCTCAGGGGAAACGCATAATTGTTGTAACCCCACTACCAGCTTTAGAAGCTGTTACAAAGGCTAGCATTCCAAACGCAAAAGCCTTCCATCCAAGATGGATACAATGGGCTATATCTCGTACTGCAATGGACGTTAAATACAGATTTGATCAGAGTTTAAAAACACAGGCATTCCTGCAATACGAACAAGAATATCCTCTACCAAATGAAATCTTGCCTCTCGATCAGTATGAATACATTATTTACACTGACTGATCTGCGCAACCGGCCATAGGAAGTAAGCAGCAATATAGCGCGGCATATGCTATCGTTTAAGCCCGGGCGTAGTTTGCGTAGTAGCACTTCACGTAGCTACGTGAAGTACAGCTTCAACTACACGTAGCTATGCAAATTGCGTAGTGCATAGCTGTGTGCTTGACTGCACTGTACAATAATTACCAAAAGCAAACTTGTACAGTGCAAGTTAAGATAAAATAAATATCTCTATCTTTATATGCTAAAAATGCATATAGTCATTTCACTAAAGTGAAAACAAAAGTTAAACAGCAGTGAGAGAGTGATGATTTTGGTATCCTCACTAACTTAGGGAGAGAACCAACAACCAAGCAGATGTCTTGAAAACAAAAAGCACATCTTATTGAACGATTCTTCCTAGGACCACCCCAAGCACAGTTATGGGCAAAAATACAATCCCAACCAAAGGCCCTGCAAAGCATTATGGGACGAGATTAGCAGTGGGCAGTGAATATTATAGTGTCCAATATCAAAATAATTCTACAAAGAGCTGCAGTTCAACTAGTCGTTACTAGGTGTCGTCCTCAAGAGTGAAATGCAAAAGTATTGAAAACCTTTCATGAAGCTTTTGCATTTGACTCGTGAGGGACGACACCCAGTGACGACTGGTTGAACTGCAGCTCTTTGTAGAATTATTTTGATATTGAACACTATAATATTCACTGCCCACTGATCATAATGTGCAGGCCTTTAATTGGGATTATATTTTGCCCATAACTATGCTTGAGGTGGTCCTAGGAGGAAGGGACCATCATTGAATCGTTCACATGATATGCTTTTTGTGTTCAAGGCATCTGCTTGGTCCTCCCCTAGGTTAGGGGGACTCCAAAATCATCACCTCTCTCATTGCTTGATATGTTATTGTCAAAATTCATTTTTGTGAATTGGTTATATGCTTATTAGCATAAAAAATTGCTTTATCAAAGCATTTGAAGGAGTTTATTATTAAGCCTGTGCTTAGCTGTGTGCTTGACTGCACTGTACAATAATTACCAAAAGCAAACTTGTACAGTGCAAGATAAGATAAAATAAATATCTCTGTCTTTATATGTTAAAATTGCATATAGTCATTTCACTAAAGTGAAAACAAAAAGTTAAACAGCAGTGAGAGAGGTGATGATTTTGGTATCCTCGCTAACTCAGGGAGAGAACCAAGCAGATGTCTTGAAAACAAAAAGCACATCTTATTGAATGATTAGGTGGTGGTCCCATCCTCTTAGGACCACCCCAAGCACAGTTATTGGCAAAAATACAATCCCAACCAAAGGCCCTGCAAAGCATTATGGGACGAGATTAGCAGTGGGCAGTGAATATTATAGTGTCCAATATCAAAATAATTCTACAAAGAGCTGCAGTTCAACTAGTCGTTACTAGGTGTAGTCCCTCAAGAGTGAAATGCAAAAGTATTGAAAACCTTTCATGAAGCTTTTGCATTTGACTCGTGAGGGCGACACCCAGTGACGACTAGTTGAGCTGCAGCTTCTTTGTAAATTATTTTGATATTGAACACTATAATATTCACTGCCCACTGCTAATCTCAGTCCTAATGCTTTGCAGGACTGGTTGGGCTTGTATTTTGCCCATAACTGTGCTTGGGAGTGGTCCTAGGAGGAAGGGACCACCATTGAATCGATTCACATGATATGCTTTTTTGTGTTCAAGGCATCTGCTTGGTCCTCCCCTAGGTTAGGGGAACTCAAAATCATCACCTCTCTCATTGCTTGATATTTATTGTCAAAATTCATTTTTGTGAATTGGTTATATGCTTTTTAGCATAAAAAATTGCTTTATCAAAGCATTTGAAGGAGTTTATTATACTCCTGCTACGCTACGTTTATTAGCACAGTTATTCACTCTGCTACGTGCAATTTGCGTAGTGCGTAGTAGCACAAACTTTGCATGCTTCGTGAGCGTAGCAAAGTATAATGCCCAGGGTTACTATTGTTAAAGGTTGCATGCACGATGGAAAGTTCCATCCGAGTTGCACCAAAACACAATCTCTAGGAGACTGCACAGCACAGTTGGCAGAGTTAAAAGCATTAATACTGGCACTTGTAAATACGGATCATGAATTCCCCACACTAATCGTATCTGATTCGTTTTACTGTGTTCGGTCATATAATGAATACCTATACCATTGGGAACAAAACGGGTTTAAAGGTGGAAAAGGTGGCACAATTAAGCATAAAATGCTATGGGAACAGGTAGTAGAGTTGAAAAACGATCTACCACGGGCTCACGTGATCCATACACTGAGTCATCAATGTGATGGCGTTCACGTTGAAGGGAATTCATTGGCTGATGAAGCCGCAAAGGGGGCTGTTCGCACGGCTTCCGTAGCTGCACTCACTCGTTCAAAAACGAGAATAGACGGTGAGATTATGACTGCTGTCATTGCTTCGCGCAAAGGCAGCTCAGCAGTACCTAAAACATTTCCACTCAAGTACTCCTACAAGTTAGATGCAAACAATATTCCATATGCTCAGATTCCTGGAGTGGGGGATAGAGTAATACCAAATATGGATCGCAGACAAGGTTTGATTGTTGCTGCACACGAGGGTTTGGGCTCTGCGCATACAGGGGTTACAGGGACTATTTCTTTACTGAAGCAGTGCTATTGGTGGCCAGGGTTAACTAAGCAAACTAAAGAATGTCTTGAATTGCGACATCTGCCAGCAGTTGAAAGGGTCAACCATAGCAAGACCCGCGCAGATGCCATTATTAAAAAGCTGACAAACCTTTCACATGTGTGTATTTGGACCACTGCAGCCCTTACAATCTGATGGGGCCTACAAGTATATCATGGTTGCAGTGGATTCCTGCTCACGTTTCATATGGGTTTGGCCTCATCGCTCGGCTGACGCTCGAACTGTTATCAAAGATTTGCGAGTCTTTATTGGCACATACGCAGTTGACACGTTACATTCTGACCGCGGCCCGGCGTTTTAGCTCTCTGGCTTACAAAGAGGCCATGGAAGGAATGGGTGTAGCATTGCGGTACTCCTCTCTGTACCATCCTGAGGGAAATTCGGTTGTGGAGAGGAAAAACCGGGACTTAAAGCAATCATTAACAGCTAGGGTACTAGGCAAGGGCGGTAGTTGGGTAACACATCTTTATGGGGTACAATGGGCGTTAAACAACCAGCCAAGAAACTCTCTAGGGGGTGTCACTCCATATGAAGTCCTCTGGGACGAGAATGTGGGTACCTGATCTTGATTGTGAAGGCGCAGTGGCGGATGAAAAACCATTTGATATCCATAATCGTTTGGCTGTTTTACAGGATCTAAATGAATCCAGGACAAAACAAAGCAATGCCCACGTGAAGCAGAACGCCACTGGGGAAGTCAGGGAAGTCAAGGCAGTCACGGCAAGACCTGTCTGGATCCCAAAAGTCGGGGATCTGGTCAGAGAGAAAATTTGCAGGTAAAACGGAATTTGGACCTTCATACAGAACAGTACCAGTCCTTGCAGTACAAGGAACAAGAACTGTGCTTTTGCCGCCTCTTGCCGGGAAAAAGGAGAAAAGATTTGTCTCAATCGACTTAATCAAACTACACTATGTGGCCAATACTAAGCAGCAGGCCACGTGGTCTCCAAAGTAGCAGACGCCCTCCTCTCGCTACAATCCAAGAAGTTCAAACAGAAAGACTCATCACGTTTGAAGAGCCGCCTGTACGGAATGAAGGACTAAGCAACAATGCTATGGAACTTGTTCCTCTTGAACCAGAAATTCATATTCCAAATCAAAATCAAAATAATTCACAAGTTGCTATTAGACCTAATACAGAAGTCTACATCAACATGTCTCAACGAGAGCAAAATGCAATTTCAACAAATCCCGATGCAATTCCAACGATTGATCGAACTGCTTCTGGCTATTTCATGAACTTTGATACGTTTTCTTTGGATCCAAGTGAACCAGAAACAGCACGCCAGCCCAACAAACTCACAAGCAGCAAGTAAAGAACTTTCTTCTCTTTCTAAAAAGACATACCTGGTATCACCGTGGGTAGAACTATGGATCATTACTGGGATATTGTTTTTCTTTTCTGGCTTGGCTTAGTATTAACTTTTAGTATGCTTATTGTTGGACTTGGCCCTTTTTGAAGGGTCATCCCTGAAGTTTTTGCCTTCCTATATTTTTTCTGACCTGTTGTTGGCTGTTTTATGACTCTGGGCACTTTACCACTGCTGAACAGTGCTAAAGTGCATATGCTCTCTGTTATAAATTGATGTATGGATTAGTGACTCCATGATTGGCCGGAT
Source organism: Calotriton arnoldi (assembly GCA_963921515.1). Taxonomy (NCBI): domain Eukaryota; kingdom Metazoa; phylum Chordata; class Amphibia; order Caudata; family Salamandridae; genus Calotriton; species Calotriton arnoldi. The sequence goes on along the minus strand of CAWUFW010020470.1, from coordinate 62,927 downwards.
TGGTTTACTTGTCAGACCCTAGTACAGTGCACTGAGTGTGCCCAGGGCTTGTAAATCCAATGCTGCTGGTGGGCTTGCAGCACTGGTTGTGCCACCCACAGAAGCAGCCTTGTAAAATGTGTGTGACAAGCCTGCCATTGCAGAGCCTGTGTGCAGTCTGGTACTGCCATGTTGACTGGGCAAGTGCACCCACTTGCCAGTCCCTAAACCTTCCTTTTTCTTCATATCAGACACCCCTAAAGTAGGCCCAAGGGCAGGGTGCATTGTAAGTATAAGGTAGGACATGCCCTGGTGTGTGTGGCATGTCCTAATAGTGAATTACAGCCATTTTCGTTTTTCACTATTGCAAGCCTACCTGTTCTCCATAGGCCAGAATGGGCAGTTTGATTATTACATTTTATAATCCTAACTGACCCAGGGAACATGGTAGAAAAACGAATTTAGTATGCCTGAACTCAGAATGATAAAATACATCTTTTAGTGAAGTTGGTTTTAACATTCTGTGTTCGAAAATACCACTTTTAGAAAGTAGGTATTTTCTTGCCTAACCATCCAAGCCTGCCTCTGCTAGGTTGTGTATTCCATGTCTGGTTTGTGAGTGACAGGGGCTGGGGGATTCCAGGAGACAGGGTGAGTCAGCCCAGGGCTGAATAGAGAGATCTGCATGTAGATGGGTGGGAGGAGTTGCACCTGGGACCTGATGAGGGCTGTGCCTTCCCTCCACAATGCTGGGTCCACCTCCTGTGGTGCATCTGATGTCCTTGGCCTACACTGTGAAAGGAAAGAAGAAGTCTTGTCAACAAAGTGCTCCAGGACTGACCAGAACTGGTTTGGACTAGGCAAAGGCCTCTCTGCCTTCAGAGAACAAAGAGAATATGAGTATAAAAGAGGGGACCCAGACCCCAGAACTTTAGATCACTTTGGGAAACAAGAAGAACATCTGCGGAGGAGAGGAACCAGAGAGAGACTGCAGGAGGAGACTATCCCTATGCTGAGTGCTGTTTGGGGATTGGCCTGCAGTGGTTGCCTGACTGCCAAAGAAAGGAGAAAGGAACTTTGTGTGTACTTTCATCAACTTGTAAAGGATCTCCAAGGGCTTGAGAGAGAGAGCTTGCCTCCTGCTGAAGTCTCAGGGACAACAGACTTCACCCACCAGCTCCCCAAGAGTTCTTTTGAAGTGCCTGCTGTTGTGTTGGGCCTTCTGAGGGACTGCGTGTCGCAAGGAGCTGGAAGCACGACTCACGAAGAAGAAGCGTGATGCCGCCGCAGCTGCTGTTGTCGCATCAGTGAAGAAGGGTGTCGCCGCTGTCGCTTCGCCTCGCAGAAGCGCCTCGCATCGCCGGAGAAGAGGATCGACGTCGCATCAGACGCCGCCGCATCATCGGAGAAGCGTGTCGCCGCCGCAGCCACTGTCGTCGCATCGCTGAAGAAGGGTGTCACCGCTGAAGCTGTCGCATCGCATCGCCTGAACGCCTCGCATCGCCGGAGAAGAGAATCGACGTCGCATCAGACGCCGCCACATCACTGGGAAGCGTGTCGCAGGGCCTGCCGCGGCTCGGAAGAATCGTTGAGTCGCCGTGCGGCCGTCAGGCGTGCACGCATCATGTCGCATCAAAAAGAAGACGCCATCTTTGTTTCATTGCACCGGATCTTCATCGCATCACGGCGTTGCTGGTCGCATCACCACGGAAGCGCAGTAAGAAACCGACGCATCCCCTCCCCACGACGAGAAGAACCGGCGCATTCTCTACGGATCAGTAGGGACCCGACGCATCACCGTTCTTGCGTGTAAGGAACCGACGCATCACCTTCCCTGCAACACTTTCGTTGTATAGCGTTACGCATCCAAAGGTACATTGAACTCAAAGTGTCGCATTTACCATCTAAAGAGATCTGAGCTAATTCTACCATTTTTGAAGTACAGTATTGTGGATTTTTGTCGTTTTGTGGTCTTGTGTTAAATCTATATAAAAGATACTTATTTTTAATATACAACCTGTGTGGTGTCCATCTGTAGTGTTGTCACTGGGTTACTGTATGTGTTCACAAATGCTTTACACACTGCCTCTGAGATAAGCCTGTCTGCTCGTGCCAAGCTACCAAGGGGGTGAGCAGGGGTTATTTTAGTAGTGTATCCCCCTTACCCTGACTAGACGCAAGGGTCCCTATTTGGTCAAAGGTACCTACCTCTGCCAACTAGAGACCCCCAAATCTAACACTTATTAATGGACGCTTTCTTCAACGAAGTTCCACAACCCAAAAGGTCAACATACTACTAAAGCCACATGCTCGTCAAGAGCAAAATCCGATTTCAACAAATCCCGATGCAATTCCAACAATTGATCGAACTGCTTCTGGCTATTTCATGAACTTTGATACAATTTCACTGGATCCAAGCGAGCCGGAAACGACGCCAGCCAAAAAATCACTCCAACATAAACTCAATGACTTTTTGAACTTTTTTAGAAAGACTTACCTGGTGTCACCTTGGATAGAACTATGGTATATCACTGGGATTTTATTTTTCATTTTCTGGTTAGGTTTAATTATAATTTTTAGTATGCTTATTAATGGACGATACCTCCAGCAGAGCTCCACAGCCCAAAAAGTCAATTTGATTTTAAAACCACACCAGTCTTCACATCGTGAACAAAGAGACTTGTCATCAGTGAACATAAAAGCGGTTCCTATACCGGATGGTGTAGTATAGGACAAGGTTGATTTTAACATATTCGGCCCGACCGAGCTTTTAAAAATGAATCATGTATTTAAAATTTCATTAAGTGTAATCATTACCTCGAGTACATTTTCTGATGATTGGGACACAGACAATCAATAACATGTTGTCTGATTTAGAGAAAACTGCTGCATTTTCTAATAATGAAATATTAGAAGGTTCTTCAGATTATGACACTCTGTACTGTTACCAACATCATTTCCTGCACAAATCCATTTCACCTAGGAATGTTTTTGAGTACCTTCAGTGGGAACATTGCCCAACACAACCAAAAAGTAGTTCACAAGCATTTGCACAGAAATTTTCATATTTTTCAGGGTTTAACACCACAGATCCAGCCTCATATTACTATAAGGTTGCACCAACATCAGCACTGAAAATTATGTTGACAAACACTAAACAGATTTATTCTGCTTCCTTTTTAGCCCAACTGTCTCAACAAGGTGTTGACCTATGGAAGGACGAAATAGACTTAAAATCAGTCTGGGGTTCAAGGGACTGGCAAGTCCAGGGAACAGAACCGCTATTTAGAGCTTGCCTCATAACATAACATGTGTATTTGTAAAGCGCACGTTCACCACTGCGGGTATCTTGGCGCTGAATAACAGATGTTTGTTGTTACCCAACTCAATGGTACTCATTTTATCGACCTCAGATGCATGAAAGGCTGAGTGGACCCGCCGCAGCAGATGATCTTTTTAAATGACACTGTGCAACAAACATCATGTCTTGGACTAGCCAAGAACAAGGACCTGAACACACCTCGGTTTCCACCACTGTTACATGGGGGTGGGGGGCAAAATTCAACTACTAAAGAAGGGGCAACAGTAGATGACATCTTACAGTACAATAGAACAGACCAACATTGGAAGGAGGGGGTGGTTTGGCCCTTAGACACAAATAGTTGTCATAAACGATTCCTGAACATTACCGAAGGACTCAGTATGCATAGGCCAGACCCACATTAGGTACAGAGAGAACACCCAGGGGTAGTGACATCATATAGTGTTGGGAAGTTGTGCATTTATTGGCTAGAAACCTCAACACTCACAGAAGTGAAAGAACACTTATCTTTACTCTCACAAGACATGGATCTTAGGGACTTTTTACTAGGACCTAGGAAACAACATCAAAAACGTTTCATATATGCAGGCATTTATGCTGCCTATAATGAAATCTGGAAGATTTCCCAACAAGAGGCCGCAGAGAGAATATGGGAAATAGACCGTATTAACTTAGAAAAAGCTTTAGCTGTGGTAGACAATGGGTTAACAGCTCTGACCTCCAGGATTTATTCATTGGGCAACATTGTATCTTCTGCTATCGACATACTAGAACAAGATTTATCCATATTACAACACGGGCAATCTCAGTTACGTTCTATTGTGTTATTAAGCTGGACGCTGCAATCTTTGCATGCAGGCTTTGTGCCTTGGCGTTTTATAAACAGTACGTCTGTTTTCTGAATACAATCTAACAGATAGAAATGGCACAAAGGGGAGCTAAATATACAATGCTGCATATTGAAAAACTGGACAGGCTACCATTTACAGTGGGAAATCGCCATCAACCGAATGGCTAATCCATGGCTTTATCACTCTCCCGGTCATGACCTTTCAGTTTCAATATTGCCTTGAGCAAAGGCAGGCAGGCAGATATGAAAAATTGGGTAAAGAATACATTAAGGAATCCTGGGAATTACCATATAGATTTCGATGCCAGAGTGGGGATCGTGAAGTGTTTCTGAGTGGTACAAACTGCAGGAACACTTTAAGCAGCTCTCTCATGTGTCAGGACATTATTTTACACGGAGCTTGTAATGGTTCGGTGGCGAATCTGTCTTGCCACATGAAAGGAACTCCAGCTGCCATGATCACACCAGTTTTCGAGCTTCTCTTGAATGGGAGTGTCAGGGTCTAAATCCCTTTTGCTGTCTGAACCACACAGGAGCAGAATGACGCTAGGTCCCAATACCCTTCTCAGAACCAACCCTGCTAGGTCTTTTAGTATTCCATTGCAGGTAAGTTCTAAGGGGGAAAAGGGGTTGGGGACAGAGAAGAGACTGCTCCAATATTCTGCCTGTTCAGCTACGTCTTCTTCTTCTTACTGGACTGCAACATTAACATGTAAAAAACCTTTATTTATTGTGCCTTTTAACTTACTGTTTTTCTATGGTGTATAAATAACTTATCTTACCAGAATGTTTACTGAAGCTTACTTCTCTTCTACTTCTCATGTATTGTTTGCTAGGTTGTATGAGAAGTCTTCACTCAGATCTCTTTCCTTTTCGTTCTCAGGTACAATCTGCACTTGATCCTGCTATTCCTTAATGTAAGAAAGATAAGGTAAGTATTTATTTCTGTATTCCTAATTTATGTATTATTTGGGTTTCTCTTTCTTTCTATTAACTCACTGTTAAGAGACTGGAGTGGGCCTTGAACTGGGGTTTCTGTAGTAGGATGACTGGTTTTCTCTCTTTAATTAGTTTTTAAACAATGCTTCAGAACTTAGGTTAAATGTTAAAAGGAAGCGTTCCTTTTATTCAGGCCTTTGGTTTTAATGTTTGCTGGAAGCACTGCCATACGTGAGGAGAACATTACTGGAGTTCTTTAACACATGGCATGAGAAAGAAACATGCCGGGCCTTTGACCTGACTTCACCTTTTAATTAATTCTCAGAAGAGTGAACAAGTTTCAGTCTAAGAAGACACTGCGTGTTGAAAGGTCACGCCTGCGTCTGACAGATTCTGGAACAGCTGAAAAAGACAGCTGATTCAAAAAGCTTTTTATTTAATCTTCTCAGCTAAGGAAAGCAATTACTGAAAAAAGTATTTCCAGTTTTCAAACGAAGGAAAATATATTCTGACTTGTTTCCTTTTTTCTCTTTAAATAGAAATTTACCTCTGACACAATAACCTTTTCTCACAGAATGTTTTATATTAGCTACAAGTTTAACACTAACCTGATTAGTGAGGGAATGTAGTTCCGGCGAAGCTAACCCCGATTTTATCGCAACTACCTAACTGACTTCCACGACGCTGGGAAAACAGGTGCTCTTCAAATTATTTCTTCAGTGAAGTGCACAGTGGAATGTTGAAGCACACTTCACCTGATGTCATGAAGCCTAAAAGACTAGACTGCTAACAGTGGTGTGCTGTCGCAGTATGTGCATGTTGGCAGCCATCTTGGAGTTCCATCGGTGCCAACAAGCACTCCAGCTTGAGGATTATCTGACTTTTGGTAAGTTTGTAGGGGAAAATGGTAGCCAGCATACAGTTAGAAGGAGGAAACCTCCCGTGAGTCCTGACAGTACCCCCTCCCAACGGGGTTTCCTCCGGTCGTGGTTTGGCAGGGAATTTGGCATGAAAGGCTCTAATTAAGCGGGGGGCATGGACATTAGTACTCTTTTCCCAGGAACGTTCATCAGGTCCATAACCTTGCCAATCAATGAGGTAGAAAATTTCATTGCGGATGAGTTTTGAATCCAAAATTCGTTTAACTTCGTACTCCGCCTCACCATTAACCATCAGAGGATCAGGAGGAAACCCTACGCAACCCGGTTGAATTGGTTTAAGGAGAGAAACATGAAATACTGGATGAATTTTGGTAGAACCAGGAAGAGATAGTTGATAAGTGACTGGATTTATGACCTTCTCAATTGGATAAGGACCCATAAAACGAGGCTGAAATTTACGGGGACCTTTGAGTCTGAGATTTTTGTACTCAACCAGACTAAGTCTCCTACATGAAGCTCAGGTTCTTTTTACGTTTTCGGTCAGCGAAGTGTTTGTAACGATCCTTCGCGATCGACAAATTCTGGGTTACTGAGTGATGAATTTTAGTTAACTGTCGGGCAATATCTTGAACAGCAGGAACATTAATATCATCAAAATTAGCATGAGAATTGGGATGTCTGCCTGAGTTTATAAAGAAAGGGAGTGGCCAGTGGATACATTTAGAGCATTATTGTGAGCATACTCCGCAGTCCATAAGTGGTCAGGCCAGTCACCCTCCTCATCTAACAAATAAAGTCTGAGGTGTTGTTCTAGGTCTTGGTTAATGCGTTCAGTCTGACCATCAGTTTCTGGGTGAAAACTGGTGGAATAACGATGGTCAATATTAAGGCCTTTGATGTAAGCCTTCCAAAATCGTGATAGGAACTGAGAGCCCCTGTCTGAAGCTTGAGGACCCTAGGAATCCCATGAAGGCAAATAACATGTTGATTGAAAAGTTGGGACAATTGTTTAGCAGTGGGTGTACCTTTGAAGGGTATATAATGTGCCATCTTACTAAAAGTGTCGACAACTACAAGAATGGTATCATACCCATGGGAAGAAGGTAGATCAACAATCAAATCTAAGGAGACTGTGTGCCAAGGATATGGGGGGTTGGCATGGGTTGTAGGAGACCTTTAGGAGCTTGTCTGTCCGATTTTCCCCGTGCACAAATTTCACAGCCTAACACATATTGACGGACGTCTCGGCACATGTATGGCCACCAGAAACGACGTTTGAGTAATTCTTCGGTTTTCACAACACCTTTGTGGCCAGCCAGAGGGTTGTCGTGACATTCCTGCATTGCCTTCAGCTGAAGCTCCTTGGTGGGTAAATACAGGGTGGTACCTAAATAGGGAGGCCATTGCGAATGAAACGTTGTGGATCTTCTGTGGCCCAGTTCTCCATTTCAAGGTCGGTCATCAAATTTCGAACGTGATGTTCAAAGGTTCTAAGGAGATAGTTCCAATGAATTTTCCATCAGGTATGATTTGCTGGTTTTCAATGACTGAAGTTTGATTTTCTGTGTCGAGTCTAGAGAGGACATCAGCCTTTCCATTCTTGGATCCGGGACGAAAAGTGATAACAAAATCAAAGTCTGCGAAGTAAAGAGACCAACGCAGCTGACGTGGTGTGAGAGTTCGAGCAGATCGCAAAAATTTTAGGTTGCGGTGGTCCGTAAACACCGTTACAGTGTGTTTTGCCCCCATTAAGTAATGCCTCCAATCTTTGAAGGCATCTTTGATTGCCAAGAGTTCTTTTTCTGTAATCGTATAGTTGCATTCCGCAGGAGTTGAGTTTGCTTGGGACCGATATGCCACCGGGTGTAACTGTCCCGTGTCCTTGTGCCTCTGAGAAAGTATTCCCCCGATGGCTAGGTCCGATGCGTCTGTCTCCAAATAAAAAGGCTCAGAGGGATCTGCATGAAGCAGCACCGGTGCTGTGGTGAAACTGTCCTTCATCAACTGAAAAGCTTCTTCTGCTTCTTCTGACCATTGGAACGGAACTCCTTTCTTCAGAAGACGAGTCAGCGGAAGTATCTTATTGGAGAATCCATTAATGAATCGTCTGTAAAAATTAGAGAATCCGATAAAGCTTTGAACCTCTTTGATACTGGTAGGAGATTTCCAGTCTGTTATCGCCTTCACTTTTTGCTCATCCATTCGAACTCCTGCAGGTGATAACACAAAACCTAGGAATTCTACTGTATCTGTGTTGAAGAGGCATTTCTCCAATTTAACGTATAGAGAGTTCTCTCGTAGACGTTGTAAAACTGCTCTGACCTGGTTGTGATGTTCTTCAACCGTGTTGGAATAAATCAGGATGTCATCTATGTATACTATAGCGCATCGGTCAATGAATTCACTTAAAACATCATTGATAAAGTACTGGAAGGCCGCTGGTGCGTTACAGAGACCATATGGCATCACAAGATACTCATAAAGGCCAAATTTGGTCCTGAACGCAGTCTTCCACTCGTCGCCTTCCCGGAGTCTAATCAAGTGGTACGCTCCTCGTAGGTCTAGGCGAGTGTATATCTTTGCTTCCTTCACTTGATCAATTAGTACTGAAATGAGAGGCAATGGATAACGATTCTTCACAGTTATCCTGTTAATCGCTCTAAAGTCAATACAAGTCCTGAGATCTCCCCCTTTTTTCGGCACGAAAAAAAGTGGGGAAGAGACAGGGACTGCGACAGTCGGATAAATCCGTTCTCCAGATTCTTAGCTAGGTATTCCTTCAAATGGATGTTTTCCTTCTCCGTTAATGCGTAAACTCTGCTGCATGGTAGATTAGCCCCTGGTTCTAGATCAATTTTGCAGTCATAGGGCCTGTGGGGGGGTAACGTCTCTGCCTTTTCTCATCAAAGACGTCTGCAAAGTCTTGGTATTCATCTGGTATCATGGTAGTTTGGATCGCACATACCGAACCTCCACCTTCACACAATTGGGTGGCAGCGCAGATTACAGAAGAATGTGTCTGGTCGTCGAAACAATTTTTGGTGCAGTAGTCTGAATTTAATTGAATAGTTCGGGCTCCCCAATCAATTAACGGGTTGTGTTCCGTTAGCCATGGTAGACCTAGAATCAGTTGAAATTGAGGGCGTCTATTAAATTAAATTGCAAGGTCTCTTGGTGTCCTTCGACAGTAGTCATGTGTACCAATTCAGTATGACTGGTTATGGGCCCTGAAGTTAAATCCGTTACCATCCACCGCTCTGACCTTCTCACTTTTCTCCTTCTTGATAGCTTGTAAACCGATCAGGCTAGCGAATTTGTGGTCGGAGAAATTACCTGTTGCCCCAGAATCTACCATGACGATGATTCCTGTCAAAACCACATCTCTAAACCTTAAGGTCACAGTCATAACCAAATGGGGAGAGGAGACTTGTAGTGTGTTTGCCAATTGGTGATTTGTTGGAGTCGTTTTCCATTCGCATCCACAGGTCCAACTCCCCTTACCTGTGGTGCCTCTAGTTTTCCTTCTCCTTAGCAGGCAACTTTGGTCTTTTTAAGCAATTCTTGACAAAATGTCCACTTCTTCCACAATATAGGCACAGTTTGTTCAGCCTTCTCTTTTCTTTTTCTTCTTTAGAGAGTGGACCTCTGACTACACCGATTTGCATGGGTTCAATTCCCGAAGAACTCTCTACTGTCCGTGTGGATTCTGTTTTGACACGGTCAAAGCGAGGAACACTTGGTCTAAGCTCCTTCCGCCGTTCTCCTTTCCGCTCACTTTGCCGATAATCGATCTCTAAGGTTAAATCCACTAAGGCAGAGATGTCGGTGGGTCGATTAGGGATTTGAGATAGAGCGTCCTTCAATTCCTCTCGCAATCCTCTATAGAATACTGCTGCTCTTTTATCCTCGGGCCAGTTGGTCTCGACCACTAGTTTATTAAATTGGGCTAGGTAAGACACGAGTTCTCGGTTTCCTTGCTTTAATTCCAACAGTTCGTTGTCTGAAGCTTGAGATGCTGTTCTTCTATCAAAAATTCGGAGAAATTCCTTCTTGAAGTCATCTAAACTGTACAAAATTGGGTCATCCTTGGTTACTAGTGGCATGGACCATGAGGCGGCGTCCCCACTAAGGTAGGACAAGATAAACGCCACTCGGGATTGAGCATCGGGAAGATCGTTGGACGGCACATAAAATGCAGAGAGCATTGGGTCAAAAAAATTTGCGCTTTCTGCGGGTCTCCATTAAATCGCTCTGGAGGGGCAAGAGGAATTACTGGGGATAATGAGTGGATTACTTGTGTGGGGGCAAAGGATGAAGTGCTGATGTTAGGACTCTGGGTTTCAAAGGATGCGGTGCTTGGCCTAGATCCCAAAGCTGGTGTTCCCGTTTTAAAGGTTATTATCTCCTGTCTTAGTATTTTATTTTCCTCTCTGACTGCCTCCAAGTCCCTTTGTATATTACTCAAAATCTCGCCCAAATTTTTTAAATCAAGTCCTTCTGCCATTCTGCTCAGGTGCTTGTACCAACGTGGGCACTTCACTCTGTCAGGGTCTAAATCCCTTTTGCTGTCTGAACCACACAGGAGCAGAATGACGCTAGGTCCCAATACCCTTCTCAGAACCAACCCTGCTAGGTCTTTTAGTATTCCATTGCAGGTAAGTTCTAAGGGGAAAAGGGGTTGGGGACAGAGAAGAGACTGCTCCAATATTCTGCCTGTTCAGCTACGTCTTCTTCTTCTTACTGGACTGCAACATTAACATGTAAAAAACCTTTATTTATTGTGCCTTTTAACTTACTGTTTTTCTATGGTGTATAAATAACTTATCTTACCAGAATGTTTACTGAAGCTTACTTCTCTTCTACTTCTCATGTATTGTTTGCTAGGTTGTATGAGAAGTCTTCACTCAGATCTCTTTCCTTTTCGTTCTCAGGTACAATCTGCACTTGATCCTGCTATTCCTTAATGTAAGAAAGATAAGGTAAGTATTTATTTCTGTATTCCTAATTTATGTATTATTTGGGTTTCTCTTTCTTTCTATTAACTCACTGTTAAGAGACTGGAGTGGGCCTTGAACTGGGGTTTCTGTAGTAGGATGACTGGTTTTCTCTCTTTAATTAGTTTTTAAACAATGCTTCAGAACTTAGGTTAAATGTTAAAAGGAAGCGTTCCTTTTATTCAGGCCTTTGGTTTTAATGTTTGCTGGAAGCACTGCCATACGTGAGGAGAACATTACTGGAGTTCTTTAACACATGGCATGAGAAAGAAACATGCCGGGCCTTTGACCCTGACTTCACCTTTTAATTAATTCTCAGAAGAGTGAACAAGTTTCAGTCTAAGAAGACACTGCGTGTTGAAAGGTCACGCCTGCGTCTGACAGATTCTGGAACAGCTGAAAAAGACAGCTGATTCAAAAAGCTTTTTATTTAATCTTCTCAGCTAAGGAAAGCAATTACTGAAAAAGTATTTCCAGTTTTCAAACGAAGGAAAATATATTCTGACTTGTTTCCTTTTTTCTCTTTAAATAGAAATTTACCTCTGACACAATAACCTTTTCTCACAGAATGTTTTATATTAGCTACAAGTTTAACACTAACCTGATTAGTGAGGGAATGTAGTTCCGACGAAGCTAACCCCGATTTTATCGCAACTACCTAACTGACTTCCACGACGCTGGGAAAACAGGTGCTCTTCAAATTATTTCTTCAGTGAAGTGCACAGTGGAATGTTGAAGCACACTTCACCTGATGTCATGAAGCCTAAAAGACTAGACTGCTAACAGTGGTGTGCTGTCGCAGTATGTGCATGTTGGCAGCCATCTTGGAGTTCCATCGGTGCCAACAAGCACTCCAGCTTGAGGGATTATCTGACTTTTGGTAAGTTTGTAGGGGGAAAATGGTAGCCAGCATACAGTTAGAAGGAGGAAACCTCCCGTGAGTCCTGACAGGGAGTTACTCGATGCTGAATGATCAGGGTTGCTTTGGCATGCTTCCGGGCATTGCCTATCTGGTCACCGTGAACGCCAGGGTTACTTGCTGTATGCAAGTATTGTTTCCCCCAACTATTACAGGTAGGGAGGTGCCTTTGTGGCCTTCATTAAACATATCTTTTATACAATTTGATACTTTGAGCAGACTGAAAGCCATGCTTTTGCAGCAGACTGTACCCTTAACCTCCACTCGAGAGACCTTTGATCTTCAAGTTGCAAGGACCTCGACCGAGATACAGGCACTTATACATAAAACTGCCCCTTTCATTTAGTAGAAATGGTGGGTCGTATCTTTAACATGTCTGATACGAGTGGTATTCAGGATTTCTAAGCACCTTCCAAACAGTCCTTGGAGTTATCCCAAATTTTATACACTCCGTATTTGGAAGCATCTTTGGAGGCTTACCTCTGATCCTGCTTTTAATAGCTGGAATCCTGATCGTCATTTACCCGATATGCTATGGACGGCCCAATCACCAACGAAATGGTGAAAGCTCTTCTGGAACGTAACTACTGTGAGCGCATGGTACAACATCTGGGCACGCCTCGCCAACCGAGAACTGAGGGCTTCTTGGTTCTTATCGTTTAGACCAGTCTGGATGGACTGCATCTTACCTGTTCTTCGTTGCCTGTTTTGCGGTGAAGAATGCGTGTTGGACATCTGTCTAACATTTGAGACGGAGACGCCTGCGGACTTGAACACGAGGCTGGAACCGCTGAGGTCCCACGCTCGGCTGTGTCCACAGCGTATTCCTATTCTGACAACTGCATTACTTGAAAACCCGCAGGGGCCTTTTGCTACAAACGAGGTGAGCATTGGCTCAGCCACTAGCGCTGACACCAGCACATGCGCTACAACTAGCACTAAGGGCACTGAGGTATCGACTACTGCACCGGCTGCCGATATACCAACTATAGGCAGTTCTGAATATCATCTGTGCTCCATCGACGTACTGTGTGAAATATTACAATTTCCGTCCCCTACAGCAAGTGATTGTGATGTTGCGTCTCCCAGCCAGGACACTTAATCTACAATTGGCTCATCGTGTGCTGGGAAAGAATTCGGAGTTTCCTTTTTCATTTTGAACTCTGAATAAATTTGGAGCACTTCCTACTAAATTGACACTATCGCTAAAGAAAAGCATGGCCTTCTATACGCTTGTACGAGTTTTAAATTTTATAAATGAACTCAGTTAGAATTTTAGCTTGAGTACAAATTCAAATACTGACTCTACACATTTTTCCCCTCTTAGAAATGTTTTTAAAATGCTTTTAATATTTGGGAAATGTTTTTATGTGGCTCACTGACAATTATATGCGCTACCACCTAATATGAATTAGTAGTTTGCTGTCATTGTCTATTATTGTTGACTATTCAGAAGAGGAGTGGGTGTTATGTTTCATATAGATGCCCTAATATAGGCATGGTTTGAGATGCCCTAATATAGGCATAATCTTTCACCTACATTAGTTCTCTATTCTCCACAACAACGGGCGCTGAGGGCTGAACCTTATCTAGACTGTGCTTTGGGTACAGAAGGAGGGTTTCCCTGAACAATGGCCTCCTGTAACATCTTCAATGTGCTCATCCAGTATGAATAATTCATTAGGCTGTTTGGAAACCAGGCTGGGGCTATGCACCACCTTCCTAATAGCTACATAAACGGTTCATCCCATACTCCATACTTCCATCCTCGTACCCAACAATGGCTAACATAAGACACAAGGGACAAAGGGACTCTATACTTTTCTGTATAAATACAGCACCTCTTGCTAGTATTAGTTAGAAGGAACCGAGACTTCCAGGCCGACACACTGACCAGAGACGCTGAGGCTCCTGCATGCAGACGCTCCAGCTGACAGTGATCTAACCATCCCTTGCGGGGTGTCCAACTCGAGAACAGGACGAGGTCCCACACTTTCATTATTCAGGCAATGGCGTTCGACTAAATCCTAGTGGGATTCTTGGCTCTTTTACACCTACTCACATGCTAGGTACACTTGGGTACATCTAGATAGGCATCGTAGGAGTATGCGCTTTATTTTATAAATGCATTTTATATTCATGTATATGTTCATGACTATTGCAAAATGGTAGAACTGTACTATCCTTTTATATTCACTGTACTGCTGATCATATATCTCTGCTACTGTGTAACAGTTGTCGCAGCACATATACTTTACACGAGAAGAACAACTGTGCAATAAATTCTTATTGTAAACACGCTCGACTGTTTCTTCTCTGTAACTCTCTACAGAACCGAATGAGCAAAGTACGAGTGACTGAGTGAAAAGTAGTACATTGTTTCCACCATTCTGAGGGATCAGGGTTGTCCTGTTCTAAGATTGCCAGAAACTAATCTTTCCCCAATAAAAGGAAATACTAGTGGCACTGTGAGCTAGCTATTTGCAAACAAGGCTAACATACGCGGTGGGGCTGCACAGAGTTAGTCTGCCACCAAGCCCACAGCTTATGTTGTCCAAACGCGCAGGTCCTGCATTGGGTAATATAGGAACTACACAACAGTGGTAGTATTTCTCTTCACTCAGCTACGCTATCAGAGCTCGTGGTGCAGCAGGGGACATGGGGCAGGTCTCCGGGGGCAGCCAGTGGAGTCCCACCATGGTGTTGGTAGTATTTCTCATCGCTACGCTATCAAAGCTCGTGGTGCCGAAGGATGAAGATGGTGCAGGCCTCCGGGGGCAGCCAGTGGAGTCCCATCATGGTATTGGTGGTATTTCTCTTCACCCAGCTTCGCTATCCGAGCTTGTGGTGCAGCAGGGGACATGGTTCTACAGTAGGAAGACAAGAGACTGTGGTCTCTGGCTAATTTAAGAGATGAAAGCCCTTGGTGATTACTCCTTCGATGCATGAATCAGAAGTCAACATGCAAAGCTAAAGGAATGGGTTTGATATTTGTAATGTAATGTACCTGATTGTTGGACCTGGCCCTTTTTGGCAGGTTCACCCCTGAACTTTTTGCCTTTTCCCTGGCATGGTGTTAGTGGTTTTAGGCCTCTGGGCTGTCTTGTGGTTTGTGGCCTCCTGGCCTGCCTTGCTATCTTGGCATAGGCCTGGCTGCCATGATGTCTTTTTGCACACATTACTCTGAGACGTTGTTCTGTCGACCTCTGCTCTTGCCAAGTTATTTTAGAACTGTCTGCATTTTCTGACTCTCACCTTTTCTCCTGTTCACTTTGGGCTCAGTCTGCACAACATGTACAAGGTCGAATAACAGCGTCTCCTTGTTCTTGCTGATTTGGCCAGTCCCTCGCACCTAGACATAACAGTATGTACAGCTGCCATGGAGATAATTGTGTGCCTTTAATATTGCAGTTTGCTCGCTTTTAGGCACTTGGAGAAACCTTTCCAGAGAGAAGAGCTGTGATTGTCTGCTGATGTAGTTTTGCATCTAGAGACTGAGGTATGGGGGTTCGCTAGTCAAAGCCCAGAGGTCTTCGATTATTAATATAAAACTAGCTTTGAGCACGGGGAGGGTGGTAAGGTCATTTAGCCCTTCATCCACTGCTTTATGCCATGCTTTCCCGTTTGTATTCTATGGAGTTGTAACTATGCTGATTATGTTATTTTTATGCATTTTGCTGATAGTACTGACACGTGTACTGCATCTTAGAGCACGTTAGTAAAATAAATACATTTGACTAAACCGTGTCTCTTATTACGCGCGTTGTGGACAGGTATGAGTGAGTAACGAAAGGGTGTTCTTGCCTCTGCAAGTCCTGAGAGAGAGATACCGTGTTCTGGGTTGTCTAATCATTGGTGACACTGGTGCTGATGAGACGCTACAGCTAGCTGGGTTGGGGTTTTTGGTGCTAAGGTGTATGGTTGGCTCACCACTATATTCCGAGGTCCTATTATCCTGGGCATAGCTCTGCATATGAGCAGAATCCCTAAGACATGGCGCGACCAACGAGTGGGGCAGCTTATCTGTGAGACGCTTGAGTAGTACTTGTGCTTGTCCACAACTCCCTTCACAACCGCTTCCGGAAGCGGTTGCGTCGGGCATACCTCCTATATTGACGTTTTTATAGGTTCATTCAAGCTTGAAGTAGTAAAAAGGTTCTATACGGAAACCCATATTTGTGCTACCTCTGATTAGATTGTCGAAGAAACCCGGTCTTAATGGCGGGTGTACATATACCGGCACATAGCCGAGGGGCGCTCCGGACTCACTTAGCAGCATATGGAGTGCCTGACACTGGTGTCGAACTGATCTTCGTGGTACAAGCCGATGCAGCTTACCACTTTGAGGTTTTTTACTCTTGGATCACCTTTCCTGCGGTGGATGGAACTGATAATTTGTTCCATGAATATGAACCCACCGCTGTTCCTGCAGTTTATAGACCTTACACGAAACTCGAAGTACCGCTCACGGCTTGGCAGCACCGTGTTTGGTTCGATGGCGCCCTCCCACAACTGGTTACCGCGGTTCGTTTAGGCCCCTTATCAATTGAAGGGGCCACTTGGCCTGTCTTGACCGGGTATACCCCACATCCGCGTTATATGGCGGTAACACACGCGGAACTGCGCAATATGTATGCTTCTTTGGTACGCGTGCAAAGAGCCTTGGTGCAGTATACTACAGGCAACATCCAGGGAGCCCCACCTGGTGTTGCCGCACCTCCAGCTGGTGCAGGCGGTGTGACCATAAGTCCTGTCATGGTGAATTCAGTGATGGGCAAGTGCCCACAAAATAAGGATGATCTTCCTTATTGGCTTGTGGAAAAATTTGACCAGCTGGAGGCAGTTTTTCCAAATACGACTCCTGTAGACAAACACAGGATTCTTACGATTAGTTTGCTAAAAGACTTAGTCCCCGATTTGAACTCTTGCAACAACTGGGGTAGGGTATTCGCAGCAGTATATTCGAAGTGTTTCGGCACTCCCTCCATGACGGTCCTCCCCGCTGTAATTAAACGAGTACAGGATGAACATGGCCCTGAGGCGGCTGAAGAATTAGGGATGAGACTGGTGGGAGTGTTCGACGTAGTAGCTGAGTTAATCCTTGCAAATGTCAAGGGCGATGCAGTGAACTTTCAAGTAGCTAATGCTTTGGCTTTGGTCCCAGAATTGGACAGGCAGCGCGAATTACCTAAAATTATTGCCCAAGCTTATAAGACCATTGGTCGAAATAGCCTGGGCATTAAGCCTTTTGCTAAATCACAAACACAATCGCAACAACAACAACCAAAAACTCAATCCGAAAAGGATGAGAAACCAGTCTTTACAAAAAAGAGCTGGCGGTTGAAAAAACAGGGTAAGCAACAAAAGAAGCCGGGGTCAAGAGGTGCATCCCCGGTTTCGGTTTCTTCTGAACGCACTTATGATTTGCGAGACAGGGCAAGAATTAAATCTCCGGATAGGCTTCAGATCCCTGATACGCGTTCTCCTCATTCTTCACAGGCACAGACACCTACGCAAGCCAGTGGAGGAGATCGCCAGGATCGAGGAAGGGGCCGGGAGGCTCCCCAGGGACGAGACCAACCTCAACAACAAGTTAGAGGGAAAGCAGACGACTTTCAACGTTCTCGCCCACAGTTTCAGAAGAAAAAAGTTGCCGCTGTATCAGCGAGATATGCCACAGACGGTGAGAACGAGACTCCTGAATTGGACGTGGGCAGTGACCCTCCTAGACAGTGCCGCGGAAGTTACCATAGTGCGGGAGGCGCTACGTCCTCATATGGAGGCGACAGCAACTGAAACATTCATTACTGTCGAGACAGCAGACACTAGAGTGGCTCCCCCTGACAGACTATATAATATTGTTCTTCAAATTGAGGGTGACATACAGCGTGTAGTAAAAGGGATTTTTTGGGAGAATCTGACCTCTTCTTACGACATTTTGTTAGCAGAGGTGGATTGGCCACCCCCATTCGTACTTGCTGCGCGTAAAGGGGAGGAGGTAATCCTTCCGAGCTTTTCTCGACATGTCCCAACGGTCAAAGCGGAGGCTCTGGCAGCCGAGTGGGCTGTGTCCCTGGCTCCTGCGTTATACCGCAACCACGTGGGGGTGGGATGAAGACTCTCCCACCCATGAAATACCTTTACGGTCCCTTCCACAGCCACAACCCCAATATCCCATTAAACGGGAAGCCAAAGGCCCAGTTTCCGAAATTCTGACACAGTTAGAATATCAGGGAGTTATTCAAACATGCGTGTCACCTATGAACAATACCCCTTTTCGCGGTTTCTAAACCCAATGGATCGTACCGCTTAATTTTGGATTACCGGCATTTGAACTCTCATTGTCGGACCTTTGCGGTGCAAAATACACACAGTTCTGCGCTTGTAGACAGTCTTGTTCGTAAAAAATATAAAACGACGCTTGACCTCTCCAATGGATTCTACACGCACAACTTAGCCCCGGAGAGCAGCCAATGGGGCCCTTTTACTTCCGGTGGTAAATTATTCAAATTCCGGCGTTTACCTATGGGCTACAAGAACAGCCCTGGAGTATTCGCTGCACGTGTCGTCTCTTTGTTAGACGGCATTGACCCTGATGCTTGTTCGTACGTTGATGACATTTATCTGACAGACGACGAACTTTTCCTGCATCTTTCTCGAGTGGACCACATTATCCTAGAGTTTGCGGTCCTGGGATACAAATTTAATTTTGCCAAATCCCACATTGCTGAATATACCGTATTGTTCTTGGGCTATGAGCTCAACAATGAAGGTAAGGGCTTAGCCCCCCATTTTCTGGAGAAATGTGCACTCTTGTGCCCTCCTACTACACTGAAAAAACTTCAGTCTTTGCTGGGTTTTTCTGAATTTCGGGCGTACTTACATTCCCGAATATGCCCAGCGTATCAAGCCTCTGTATGCCTTGATACAACCTACATTTTCGAAGTCATGCTGGCTTCCGGAGCATACCTCCATTCTGCAGTCTTTGCAGACAGACTTGCTTGAGTCTAAATATCTTTTGACTCGTGATAACCACACAAACCTGGTACTTAGAATCATTCCAGGGGCAGTGGGTTTCATCTACTTAACTTTTAACGAAGGAGACACAGTACCTATCGCATACAAGTCACATCTTTACACTTCCGCGGAAATGCGCTTTTCCTCTGTGGAGAAAGTTCTGACTGCAGTGCAAATGGCGATTCTCAAAGAACGCGCACTGGCGCAGGGAAAACGCATGTTGGTGGTAACACCATATCCTGCCCTAGAGGCAGTGACAAAGGCAAGTGTTCCAAACTCTAAAGCTTTGCACCCCCGTTGGATTCAATGGGCAACTTCTTTGACGTCTCAAGACGTCACTTTCATTTTCGATTCTTCGCTACAGACTCAGGAGTTTTTACAGTATGAATTCGTTCATCCTGCTCCTCTGTCTATGCTGCCGCTTGAGGATTACGAATGCGTGATCTACACCGATGGTTTGGCTCAACCGGCCACGGGATCCAAGCACGCTTATTCAGCTGCCTGTGCTATTGTGGCAGGAAGTTTTGTGAACGGCAAGTTCAAGTCTACTGTAGTGCACACTCAGGCACTCGGAGACAGTACTGCACAATTGGCCGAGCTGCGCGCATTGGTGCTTGCGCTTGAGTTCGCTACTCCTGAGGTGACCACTCTTATTGTATGTGATTCTTACTACTGTGTTCAGTCTTTCAATGACAATCTGTTCTTTTGGTCACAAAACGACTATAGAGATGCAAAAGGTAGCACAATTAAGCATAAAACGCTTTGGGTTCGGGTGGCAGAATTGAAACAACGTCTGCCCCTCACACAGGTGGTTCACACACTTGGCCATCAGCGGGTGGGCGCACACGCTGAGGGTAACGGTTTGGCTGATGAAGCAGCCAAATCTGCAGTAGTCACGTGTTCAGTTGCAGCAGTTACCAGATCCATGACTAAAATTGATACTGATATTCTTGCGGCTATTAAAACACATAAGCACGGGTGTCTTTATACAAACCACTCCACCAGTAACGCTGCTGCAAGATGGAAACTGACGCAGACACACCAGCATGGGCCGAAGCCATGCCTTCATGTGCTGCCGTTATCAAGGAAACCCTGCGGTTCGCGTTGGGAATCAGCCGATCACCAACGTCGGGTATTGTTACATAAGGCGCCTGTTCGGGACCTAATAGATAAGAATATTTGGAAGGAAAACCTCTAGGGCAGAGGTCTTCAAACTTTTGGGTGCCGAGACCCCCCTGTCAACATTTTCAGTCGTAAGGACCCCCTCCTGACAAACATTTCTAAACCTGTAGGCAGGGCTACTGGAATTATGAGGCAGGTGAGGACCAAATTACACGACAGACTTGACTAAATTGTTTGGGAAGAAAATTTAAATAATGTTATGTGATGCCGCGTTATTTTGGGATAGAATTGCTTCATTATTTTGACATTTTTTGCACACAGTAACACTGAGGAAAGATTTCACCCCATCAGTACCAGTTTATAACCAAAATACAGCAATTAACATCAGAAAGATGTCTAGTCAACCTCTGTGATGGGCCTTCCACTCTGCAGGAATACGTGCTGCCACATTAGAAGCTCACCTGGCCTTGGCTGGGAGCAGCCGGGGTCCCTTAAAACCCTGGCGGTCTTGTGCAGAGTTAAGCAATTTACCCATGCCGCTTTCCTCTCACCCCTCCCTTCCATCCCTCTCTCCTCTCCCAATCCCGGATCCCTCTCTCACTTTGCAGGCCATTTTCTTTCACCCCTTTTTACAACTTCTGAACTCTCCCCATTCAACTTTCACCCTTAATCACCTCTTGCCATTCTGTCTTTTCACTGCCCTCATCTCTAACAGTCGCTCGCATTTATCTCATGGCCTCTCTGGCCCGTCACCTCCCGTGCCCATCTGCACTTCTCATTCACCTCAAGTCTCTCCATTCAAATTGTTGTCTATTTGCATCTTACACCTCTCCAGTCCCCCATTCATCTTTCACATCTCCCCTTTGTTCTTCCACACCTTCTTGAACCAATGTCCCTCTACCCCGTTACCTCAGCACCAGTGCTTAATTTGAGCAGGTGGTTTCCGGTGCTCCGCACTGGCACCTAATTGTGCACACTGGCACTATGACCGTCTGCCACATGGTGGCTCTGTCTGTGTAATTTAGAGACGAGCAGAACAGCTGTTTATTAATTCAATATACATTAAAAACTATAAACTCCTGACATCCATGCCATTCTTTTAGCTTTGGGGGCTTGAAATAGTCTGAACAGTCACACTTGTACAAGTGTTATGGTTGGTAGTTGCATAGGTATTGTCATTGGCCGCACAGGCAAGGCAATGGGTGGGTGGTTAAAGTTGCAGTGGCCTACTGGTGAGGTCCCTGGCACATGTTTTATTACAAATTAATCTGCTCAGCACCCACCCCAGTACTCCCTCTCTTCCCCTATCGCTGCTGTCCCTCACCCATGTCGCATCAAATTACTTTTTAGGTCACAGATCATCTCTCAGCTATCTTCTCTCACAGTTTAACAGTAGCCCTCCTCTGTGCCCTCAACTTTCCCTCACACTCACTTCTTGCGTGTCTGCACTTCCCTTCGGCACTTCACATTTCTCCTCATCCCTGACCTCTTCAATCAAATTCTCTCACTCCCTTGCTGTCCTTTCTCATCCTTTCATCTCTCCTCACCGAGCACACAGGTTGGACCCGTATGCTCCTCTCAGCCTGTGCCACTCTGCTTATTGTTCCCTAATTCAGGAAGGCACGAATTGTCTGTCTTGCTGTTTTGGTGCAGGCCACACAGTTATGGAACGTGCACCCTCTTTGCTTCGCTCCACCAAGAATCTATTACCCTTCAGGAAGATATAAAAACCTGCCTCTATGCTCTGTAGGTCACCCCATTTGGCTGGTTCTCCTTCCCCTTCTGTGTGTTTCTCATTTGCCTTCAGGCAGCAGATGGCTATTAGCCCCAGGACACCGTTTGGTAACAGTAGCGCGCTACAAATGTAAATAATAATAGTAATAGGCAGAAGCAGGGGAGCCACTAGACCAAAACTTCGCGGGGGCCTACACTCCCAGGCAGGGCTGGCCCTAGCACTGGGCACACACGGTGCAACAGTCTTTTTGGTGCCCCCTCCCTAGTTTCCTCCTTCTCCATAAATTCCCTCACTACCACTCACCAACAATGCACCTCATCTCTCTGTAGCACCTTTCTGACAAACATTTTTTTTTATAGCGCTACTCATAGTTTACTCACACTCAGGTGTGTGATCTGCATAGTACATGTTCTTTGTATCAGGCACATTAACCCTCTGCACTGTGTGGGTGACAAGAGTGCCCATGTGAGTGCACGGTGAGCGATGCAACAGTGTGAGAGTAGGGAAAGAGGAGTGACTGCAGGGTGAGTGAGGTGACCATATGAATTTGGGTGCGGATGTAAGTGCAGAGTGGGACGAATGAATGCATGGTTAATTATGGGCTTGTTTGAGTGAGTTGCAAATTGAGCAGTGAGGGGGCAGGTGAATGAGGTGTCACATGAGTGCAGGATGAGTGCAGATGAGTAGTGTGACTGCAGGGTGAGGTACAGGGTGAACAGCGCAAGTGCATTGTGAGTGCAGAGTGATCACTGTGAGTGCAGGATGAGCGGGTGAATGGTGTGAGTGCATAGTGATCAGTGTGAGTGCATTGTGATCGCTGTGAGTGCAGGATGAGTGTGAAAGTGAAGTGCGAGAATGAGGAGCGAGTTGTCTGAATGCAGGGTGCATTCCCAGACACTTGAAGTGACTCAGCATATTATTGACGGCGGCGTAGGGTTTAAGATATAAGTTAAACTATTGCTATAATAGCATTAATCAGGGATCGAGGGTGGAGGAAATAAATGATATGCTAATCCTGCAACACACATCCAGTTTTAAGATTAGGGTTGCCAGCTCATTATTTTGATGTCCCAGACGGTACAAAAATAAACATTCACCTAAAGCCCTATTTTCAGCACTTATCTGTGTATACTTGGACAGCAAATATAAATAGAAAGAACTTTTAATTGTGTTGTAGGGCTGCCTGAATGATCCATGACTGATAATTAAAGGGAACAAAGACAGAAAAGTCACATTACGAATGAATGCATATCATTTTATTTACAATCCTATTTAGTGTCAAGAGGAGGCCTTTGCAGGCTCTTTAAACTTCAAATGGCTGGTATTTTTCTTTTGGCAACCCTACTTTATATTTCTTTTCATGAAATGCATTCTCACACTACTGCAGTAAATGTGTAAAATACAAATGTAAGGAATAGGCAGAGTGGGGGCCCAGGGGTACTGGAACCAGAGAAAAAAACAAAGCCTCGGTAACCAGTTTACAAAAGGTATGTAAACATGCAAATGGTCTTTAAAGACCTGTGAAAAACTCAGGCGTGCTGTGCTGTGCTGGAGATAAGACTGCAGACACAGCCCAGCGGAGGCCACAGCAGCTGGAGCTGAGACACACTATGGGGGAGGAGGGGGGCTGAATCCCTTGAAGTCCTATGGGCCAGGGCAGAAGTGTGACCGGGAATGCGCGACCCCCTTTCCATCACTTCACGGCCCCCCTGGGGGTCGCGCCCCACACTTTGAAGACCCCTGCTCTAGGGTAATTAGCACCTTCCTTGTTTGCTAGACCAAGACTCCCTAGACTCTGTTAAACAACATTTGTCCCTCCTGTCAGGCAACATTGATCTGTCCGATTTCCTTTTGGGGCCTCATGGTCCCCGACCAAAGAGATTCATTTATGAAACATATAATGAACTTTGGAAGCTTTCGCAAATTGAAGCTGCTTCCCGTCTGCGGGAAATAGACCAAGCAAATTTAGAAAAGGTGCTTGCCGTTGTTGACAACAGCATCAATACCCTGTCTTCCCGCATTTACACGTTGGAGAATATTGTGTCCTCTGTTGTCGATATTGTACAGGATGATGTATCTGTGTTGTATCATGGTCAAAATCAGTTACGTTCAGTTATGCAGTTTGCATGGACTTTGCAGACCCTGAAGTTTTCCAACAGAATAGGTGGTGACAGTACGGGAGCCAGAAAACCTGGGGTCTGGTCTGTCCTGTTTGTAGCCCAAGACCGAGTCATGAAAACGCAGTTGGCATGCATTAGACGAAATGGGCCAACCCAACCCGGGCGACTGAACAAGCTTAGACATATTAAACGAATTATTCTGCAACAAAGCTTGCAATGCCGCAAGAGACATATTAAAGTGCATGCTGTCATTGCGAGTGGAAGACAATGCAGGAATGGAAGGAGCACCCAATTGTTTAGACGTAGCCAAACCCCAACACGTAGGTTGATATATGGAATCATTCAAAAAGAAAATTTGGGCCGGGATAAGGCAAGCACGGTGCAAGGCTTCGGTGCCCTGCACCTGCCAGGGCTTTGAGCCCCAGATGGATTTCAAGTCCACAGTGTTTGACCAGTATTCATAACCACCCACCGCTAAGGCGTTCAAAAAGGAACCCGAATATAATAATTTTGTGTGGGTCAGCATGATTTTTCGAGTGGATGATGCATTTAATTAAAAAAAATATGACCCAGGGTTCGACCTATTAAAATCTGTAAAATAAGTGAATTTATTACGAAGAGTCTGGGAGCTGCCAGGCAAAGGTGTAGGACAATGCTCCCATTGGGTATAGTTAAAAGGGGCACGCAGAACACTTGGTTTATGGATAAAGTGGTTACCCCAATGCTGGTAACAATACAAGTCAGCATAGCTGGAAGAATTCATATACAAATCCTCAGCATTAAAGGCTGTGTAATATTTTAAATCAGTAAACAACGCTTCACCTGCATGCACATCCCAATCATCAGAATGAATATTACTTTTTACGACATCACCCATCGAAACTCGAAGGACACTGGGTACATTAATAATTTCTGTCGGTCCATGAATTTGAAAATTTACCACATCCCATACGATGCCATCAGCAACTGGAAAAGCCGAAATGTTCACAAATGTATGGTCACGCTTCATGATGTGAGACGAAGAATGTGGAGCCAAATTTCCAGCGACACTGTTCACAGCAGAGCGTTCAGGCAAATAGTGACCATTGATGAGTAGAAAAAACACTGTGACAAAGTCAATGGACATGAATAAAAAAATCAGGAATAGCACCAACCAGATGTATGTCCAGGGGGGAATCAAAAAATTGTCTCTAAACCAGGACACAAAAATACTGAAC
Source organism: Calotriton arnoldi (assembly GCA_963921515.1). NCBI lineage: Eukaryota > Metazoa > Chordata > Amphibia > Caudata > Salamandridae > Calotriton > Calotriton arnoldi. Next base: position 37,832 of record CAWUFW010020470.1, on the reverse strand, counting down.
TTGGACGGGACAAGTGAGGCGGTGGAATCCGAGTCAAAGGAATAACGTGTTGGGCTCAGTGGCGTTGTTGGAAGGTGCGCCACCGACTCTGTATCTGGACAGGTATACTCATTTTCATCGCCGCAGGGGGAGACCGGGTGCCCGAGCAAACCGTCAGGCAAATTAACCATCTCAACTGTAACATCTGTAACCGTTCGGGCCGGAGGGCCACGAACACATGTCCGATAAATGGCAGGGCAAGAGACCGCTGGTGTAACACTATTCAGGATCGGCCAGATGTTGTAATTTGACATGTTCCTCTGAGATGTATCTGTTCTCCTTGCAACCAGGAAGCGGTGGTAAAATGACTGTACGAGTACCCTTCAAGCAAAGGACTGGAACCGGTGCACGATAAGAGGGGCCAAATTCTTTTTTGTTCTCCATCTTCTCTCAAACCAGATCGCCAATCTTCGGAAGCCAGCCGGAAGTAACCGTGGGCATAATACTTCGCTACGCTCACGGAACATGCAAAGTTTGTGTTACTACGCACTACGCAAATTGCACGTAGCAGAGTGAAAAACTGTGCTAATTGACATAGCGTAGCAACAGTAAAATAAACACTTTCAAATGCTTTGATAAAGCAATTTTTTATGCTAAATAGCATATAACCAATTCACAAAAGTGAACTTTGACAATAAAATATCAAGCAATGAGAGAGGTGATGATTTTGGTGTCCCCCCTAACCTAGGGGAGGACCAAGCAGATGCCTTGAACACAAAAAGCATATCATGTGAACAATTCAGTGGTGGTCCCTTCCTCCTAGGACCACCCCAAGCACAGTTATGGGCAAAAATACAATCCCATTCAAAGGCCCTGCAAAGCATTATGGGACGAGATTAGCAGTGGGCAATGAATATTATAGAGTCCAATATCAAAATAATTCTACAAAGAGCTGCAGTTCAACTAGTCGTTACTAGATGTCCCTCACGAGTCAAATGCAAAAGCATTGAAATTATTAATACATCAAGCTGCAGTTCCACTAGTCGTTACTAGATGTCCCTCACGAGTCAAATGCAAAAGCATTGAAACACTTTCATGAAGCTTTTGCATTTGACTCGTGAGGGACACCTAGTAACGACTAGTGGAACTGCAGCTCTTTGTAGAATTATTTTGATATTGGATACTATAATATTCACTGCCCACTGCTAATCTCGTCCCATAATGCTTTGCAGGGCCTTTGGTTGGGATTGTATTTTTGCCAATAACTGTGCTTGGGGTGGTCCTAAGAGGATGGGACTACCACCGAATCATTCAAAAGATGTGCTTTTTGTTTTCAAGGCATCTGCTTGGTTCTCTCCCTAGGTTAGGGAGTATCCCAAAATCATCACCTCTCTCTCACTGCTTGTTAATTTATCGTTTTCACTATTGTGAAATAACTATATGCATTTTTAGCATATAAAGACAGAGATTGTTATTTTATCTGACCTTGCACTGTGCAAGATGCCTTTGGCAATAATTGTACAGTGTAGTCAAGCACACAGCTACGCAATTTGCATAGCTACGTGTAGTTCCAAATGTACTTCACGTAGCTATGTGAAGTGCTACTATGCAAACTACGCCCAGGGTTAGCCGGAAGCCAGCTGGCAACCGGAATCTGCAACGCAGGTTTTCTGGCTCCCGTACTGTCACCACCTATTCTGTTGGAAAATTATGTAAGCAATGGTTGCAGCATTCTTCTCTAGACTCTGTTAAACAACATTTGTTCCTCCTGTCAGGCAACATTGATCTGTCCGATTTCCTTTTGGGGCCTCATGGTCCCCGACCAAAGAGATTCATTTATGAAACATATAATGAACTTTGGAAGCTTTCGCAAATTGAAGCTGCTTCCCGTCTGCGGGAAATAGACCAAGCAAATTTAGAAAAGGTGCTTGCCGTTGTTGACAATAGCATTAATACCCTGTCTTCCCGCATTTACACGTTGGAGAATATTGTGTCCTCTGTTGTCGATATTGTACAGGATGATGTATCTGTGTTGTATCATGGTCAAAATCAGTTACGTTCGGTTATGCAGTTTGCATGGACTTTGCAGACCCTGAAGTTGGGTAAAGTTCCTTGGCACTCTTTGAACACCTCTGCCTTGTTTCTGCCGTTTAATTTAACTGACAAACAAAAGTTCATGTCCATGAAGGATGCGGCTTACACACTGTTACATATTGAGAAGATAGAGCCCTTGCCGTTCTCTGTGGCGGAATTGGTTTCTGCTGTATGGCTCGTTCATGGGGTTATCGCTTTGCCTTTTTCTTTATTTGAATTTAGTTCGTGCATGAAGCATTTTCCTGTGGGCCGCTTCCAGCCCTTGGGTAGTGCCTTCCTGCATGAACTTTGGTCTCTTCCTATCATGTACAGATGCCTTAGAGACGGGAAGGAGGTTTTTCTCACGGGGGAGTCTTGCGATTCTACTGTTGGTCACTCCCTTATTTGCAAGCATATTAAATTACACAGAGCTTGTAGCGTTTCCGCACCAAATTTAGCTTGTGTGTTGAAGGGTATTCCTGCTCCTGCTATTTCTCCTACTTTTACCTTGCTTTCTAATGGTAGCTATTTGCTTTTAAATAATGAAAATTGCTGTGGCATGCACGCCGGCATACCCTATATTGTCACAGTTTCGCAAGGGGTTATTTGCTGCAAGAATGTGCTTTTTCCTCCCCCTCACGACACCATAGATAGTTCCATTTGGCCTTCCATTCCGACCCTGAAGGCAGATTTCAATAAATTGAGCAGGATAAAGGCGCTTTTATTGAACCAGGAGGTTATGCTCACTTCCGCCCGGGAGACTTTCATTCTCCAGGTGGCGAGTACCCACAGTGAGATTCAGGCCCTTTTGAACACTAACCTCCCACAACATTTCGGTGAAATGATTCATCGTATTTTCAATGCATCTAACACTGAAGGTCTGGTACACTTTTTTAAGGTTGTGGGCTCCGGCCTTGTGACCTCTTTTCAAACTATTTTTGGTGTGATACCGGCTTTTATTCATTCCATTTTTTCCAGCGTCTTTGGTGGCTTCCCATTGATCCTCGCCTTGGCGGCTGGTGTCTTGTTGTTGGTCTGTTTTCTGCGCAATGGCTGCTCCCCGATGGGTCCTTCTCGACCAAGATCGGCTCCAGCTGCTCTGTGACCGGCTCCTAGAGGGTTTCGGTGTACTGTCATTGGCGACGCTGAGTGTGTCCTATACACTTTCTTTTCGCTTTGCGTATTTCACTTGCGTGCAACCTGTGATGTCTTGCATCCGCTGTCCTTTTTCCTGGACTATGGATTATTGCCTCTCCAATTCGTCTTTGTCAGTTCTGGATTTTGTTCAGTTGATGGGTCCCTTAGAGGCCCATGAACGGGACTGTTCCGCTGCCGGCTATATGACACGTGCGGCTGCACTGGGGATTTTGGCACAATGGGATATCTGGGCGGCTGCTCAGAATCTCCTACAACAAAGTTTTCTAGAATACCATGCAAGTTGTCCCGCATTGCTTTTGGATGGTCCCCCTGTCGAGGAGCATCCCTGCTGTTTTGATTTAATGGACTGGATGGGGTCAATGTTTTTTGATGATTCCAATGATGTCCTCTTGGAGGGTGTGGCGTTTTTCTGCACTTACACACTGTTGTATTGACGTGGCTTTCGCCCTCTGTGCTCTAACGCACTGGATTTTTTTTCTTCTCCCCCTGCATTGTCGTTCGTTGGGGGCAATGTCCCCTCCTGCCGACTCTATTCTGCTCGATTGACTTGGACTCTGTCTTCGTCCTTTGTCTTGGCCGATGGACTGACCATGGGAGGGTGTCTTGTGGTTTGTGGCCTCCTGGCCTGCCTTGCTATCTTGGCATAGGCCTGGCTGCCATGATGTCTTTTTGCACACGTTACTCTGAGACGTTGTTCTGTCGACCTCTGCTCTTGCCAAGTTATTTTAGAACTGTCTGCATTTTATGACTCTCACCTTTTCTCCTGTTCACTTTGGGCTCAGTCTGCACAACATGTACAAGGTCGAATAACAGCGTCTCCTTGTTCTTGCTGATTTGGCCAGTCCCTCGCACCTAGACATAACAGTATGTACAGCTGCCATGGAGATAATTGTGTGCCTTTAATATTGCAGTTTGCTCGCTTTTAGGCACTTGGAGAAAACCTTTCCAGAGAGAAGAGCTGTGATTGTCTGCTGATGTAGTTTTGCATCTAGAGACTGAGGTATGGGGGTTCGCTAGTCAAAGCCCAGAGGTCTTCGATTATTAATATAAAACTAGCTTTGAGCACGGGGAGGGTGGTAAGGTCATTTAGCCCTTCATCCACTGCTTTATGCCATGCTTTCCCCGTTTGTATTCTATGGAGTTGTAACTATGCTGATTATGTTATTTTTATGCATTTTGCTGATAGTACTGACACGTGTACTGCATCTTAGAGCACGTTAGTAAAATAAATACATTTGACTAAACCGTGTCTCTTATTACGCGCGTTGTGGACAGGTATGAGTGAGTAACGAAAGGGTGTTCTTGCCTCTGCGAGTCCTGAGAGAGAGATACCGTGTTCTGGGTTGTCTAATCATTGGTGACACTGGTGCTGATGAGACGCTACAGCTAGCTGGGTTGAGGTTTTAGGTGCTAAGGTGTATGGTTGGCTCACCACTATATTCCGAGGTCCTATTATCCTGGGCATAGCTCTGCATATGAGCAGAATCCCTAAGACAGGGCACTTGGACACAGTGGTCCAGTGCCAAGTGCGTGCGCTCTCTGTGTGTGTGTAGTAAGCTTGGCCTTTCCTCCCATAGGAATGCATGGGGGATAGTGTGCCTGTGGTAATTCCTGGTATGAAAGGTGCAGTGTGGTCAAGTCTAGTATGTATGAATTCGTGAGAATAAATGCTGCGCAATGGTGTGCACAGATTTATTGTGACTGGTGTAGAAATGCCACTTTTAGAATTTGGCATTTATGTGTGCTCTGTGTCTGCCTGCCTGATGTGGATTGCATGTCTGGCTCTGTGAGTGACAGGGGCTGGGAGGTATGTGTGGCTCCAGGAGGGGCAGGGTGAGTCAGCGCTGGGCTGAATGGGACACCTGAGCTGAGAGTGGTGGGAGGAGAGATCCCCTGACCCTGAATAGGATGTTGCCTGCCCTGTACAATGCTGGCTCCACCTCCTGTGGTGCGTCTGATGTCCCTAGCCTGTCTTGTGAAAGGGAAGAGGAGCTGGGCAAAACAAAGTGCTCCAAAACTTCCCTGAACCAGTTGCATCTGGTTCCCCCATGCCCTGCACCCTAACACAAAGGAAAATGGTGTATAAAAGAAGGGGCTGTGACCCCATGAAAATGTTCTTGTTCCTGGACTCGAATCTGCCAGGGGCGTGCTGCTGCTGGGGCCCAGGGGGGGCTGCCAGGAGGGCTTGCCTCCCTGGGCCCTGCCTTGCCCCTGGACCTTGGAGACCTCTTTGCTGGGAGCTTCCTTTGCTCCATCTCTTTGCCCCAGGACTGCTTCATCTAGCGCCTGGAAGCGCTATCCTTTAATTACCCCTGGATCTCAAGACCAACCTCTGTCCAAGGAACTGAAGGAAGCTGCAAGAGAGAACTAGCCTCCTGACTGGTCTCAGGCCCAGTAGACTTCATTTCATCGCTAAAACCTGTTAGCGAGCCGCCGCAGCCGAGGAGCGTCAAGAAATCCGTTGCACGGCTGCCGCTGAGTGCTCGCTGACCAAGTCATCGCCCGCACGTTTGCGGGCCTTGGAACCATCGCTATCGCCCGTTTGCGAGCCTCCGCGACCAAGAGCGTGAGGAAAAACATCGCTATCACGCCTTAGCGGCATTTTATGTATTGACACCAACGTTTTACAGACTTATTTACCGGACCAGAGGGGCACGTGTTCTTTTTCAGTGCCACAGTGTTTGGGGGCATTGTTTGCTACAGAGCCCCATGTGGCTCCATCATTTGGCCTCAGTATTTCAGAGCCTACGTGGCTCCACCATGTGCATATTTATTTAAAGCGCCAGTGCGCTCCACAGTGCTTGGGGACATGTTTATTCTTAGAGCCCGTGCGTGGCTCCAACGCTTTGTATTTGTTCCAGAGCCCATGTGGCTCCAACGAAGGGGGCATAATTTGTTTTAAGGGCCACTGAGAGCCCATGCCTCATTTATACATTTCCAGCTGCCCAGCAAGTAGTGGGCAGCTGCAACGTTAGGTTATTCTTTCTTTTAGGGGACATGTTTTGAAGTTAGGAGTGAGCTGCACTCCTTTGCCCCAGTACTTTCCCAGCTGCCCAGCAAGTAGTGGGCAGCTGCAACGTTTAGGTTGGGCGCAATTGCGCACCCTTAACTTCTGCTGCATTGGCAGCGCGCCCTGACTTTTGGGACACAGGGCATTTGAGCCCCTTTAGAGATGGCCAGTTGGCCCAGGGGGGACTGTTAGGTTTATAGGGCGCCAGGCCCTAATGTGATTTGGGTGTTAGTGAAGCCTCTTTCCTAGGATTTATAGGCTAATGTGATTTATACCTCTGCTATGGTTCTTTCTACTATGAGGTTATGTGTTACTGTGAGTATGTGGTGCTAGGAAATGTAATGCATGTAGTATGTTTTACGCACCCTGTTTCGGTTACCTCTAAAATGTGGTTTCTATGCTTGTGAGGTTATTACTTCCTAATGCTTTTAGGTGGTGAGCTATTTTCCCCTGAGATTATTTCCTAATGTGATTTATACTTAGGATGTTATTGTCTAATGCGTTTAGACTGGAGAGATAATTGCATAATGTGTTTATGGTGGTGAGGTTGGCGCATAAGGTTTTGCGCCTAATGTGATGCTGTGCATAATGTGGTTTATGTTACAGGCTGATGCTGAGTACAGTGGTTACCAGTGATTACTGGTTGTACGTTTCTGACATGTCCTACATTTATTATGTGTTCTACATCTATTGCCTTTTACTAAGTGATGGTCCTGACAGTGGTCCCCGTGGCCCTGTCATGTGTACATAATCCCCTGTAAATATTGTCCCGTGCCAGTTGGCACAGTGTATTGTATGTGCGTACTATTCTAATGTGTTATGATAATACAAAGGCTATTTTTATATATAACCTTGTGTGGAGTTCCTTTTGTAGTGTGCCTTGGGTGTTGTGCTGTGTGTGTGTTGCGCAAATGCTTTACACATTGCCTCCGGGATAAGCCTGACTGCTCGTGCCAAGCTGCCAAGGGGGTGAGCAGGGGTTATCTTAGGTGTGTAACTCTCTTGCCCTGACTAGAGTGGTGGTTTCTGCTTGGCTCTGGCGCAAGCCTTAGCCAACCAGAAATCCCATTTCTAACACTGATCCATAAAACATTTTTATGAGTAAGTGTGGCATACTCCTTAAACTTCAGTTCTAAGTCATAACCAAGGCAAAGTGAGCCACGCATTGTGGATCCGGCACACAGATTCAGTAGTTGGTCTCACCACATGCAGCTATGTCACCTCCCAGGAACCCCACAGTCAGCTGGTCACACACACGTGGAATGCAGGGGGTTGGAGCAGGCGTAAAGAACCATAGACTTGGACAGGACAACAGTAGCCATTTGTTTTGTGTATTTTGTGAAAAACGTTTGAGAAAATTTAGCCCCTGTACCACTCTTGTGATCCAGAATTTTTCAAAATATACAACCACATTCCTTCTTCAAAGAGAAGTTTGTTTATGAAGCTGCATGTCTGCTTTAAACTTAACTTAACTGTTTTCCCTTTTTAACATTTTTAGTTAGTGTAAAACATTAATACACTACTTTTTCTGATTTACGATATTTTGAAGAATTTGAAATTTATAAATAATTCAGTACTTGACAAAGATTCCACACTGTGTTTTAACTTTGTGCCTTCATATTAAATGTTTCAAACTTTTTCAAACATAATTTTTAACGAGATCTGTGGCTTGTCTGCATTTCATTTTATGGTTTACTTTTGTGCCATCTTTTGGTCTGACTTGACAGCATAACCTATTGCTACCATCACAGCACGTGGACCAAACCACGTACACATCCCATTAACAATATACTGAACACACACTCCATCTCATAGTCATCAATTCACACTGTGCAGTAGTCCATGCCACTGACATCACAGACCTCATCACCTATCAAAATCTTGATGTACTCAGCATTCGAGAAACATAGCTCTCGCCACATCCTTGCACATCTTGGACCTACCCACAGACTACAAACCTCAGTGTGCTGACCGTGCTTATAAGAAAGGAGGACGTCTTGCATCATCTTCGAGTTCTGGTCCTGCATCATAGGCAAATAAGAAAAACCAAAACAATAAGGGGTGACGGACCCAGAGAAATCGCACCTCACTACAACTGTACCCCTATCAGGTGTTTATTTCTCGTGCACACTTCAACACTTGTCACCCTTCAGTGTTCCTGTTAAACAGATTCCACAAACATTTCATATACATGAAGATGCACCGAAGAGTAATCCAGTCTTTACATATTTTAGTCTTCAACTTTTATTCTTTATTTTCAATTTCTTAATACAAAAGACAGCCAACGCGTTTCGTTCCCACTTTACTGTTCGTGGAACTTCATCAGGGCTGTAACATATAACATAAATACATTTATAATATAGAACATAAAAAAAAATTATAAAATATTTGGACATAACTCTTAAATTAAATTTAAAATAAAAAAACATATTTTTACAACACAAACAAAAAAACAAAAGGACATTTTTTAAAAAGAGTGATTAATCGATATATCTAATTAGACTTCTCACCTATTAAAATGACTTTCTTTCATTAACGTGAAGAAATAGTTAGAAAGAAGTGTCTAAAAACTGTAAAAATGCTCAGTAAATTCACACAAATATGCAATTTGATCACTAGTTTCACATTTTTCATCAGTGCAACATGTTTGCTTTTCTTTTATAGTTAAAGAAACACAACTGGTGTACATAAAAGAAAGGAGACAAAAGGAAGAAGGAAGTGAAAGAGAGAGTGAGATGGCGTTTGAGGCAGCATCTCACCTTGTGTAAGGAAATTGGAGTGAATGCTATTTATGAGGTTGACCATGTAGTCCCCAAAACAATGGATTTCCAAGATTGCAACTTTCCACCTGAAATCAAGAAATGTTCTATTTTAGTTACTATATTTATGCCTATGTATTCTACATGTTAATCTCTTCCATCACTTGTTTAAAGGTGAAAGCGGCCTCGCATTAACAGAGTAACTGCAATTGCACCGTTGCCCCCCGAAAAACAGTAGTTGATAATCGTTTCAGTTCTAATGCGCATCATCGAATAAGTCCTCCACTGCAAATCAAACAATGGAGTCTTAATATTATTTCCCTCGCGGTTCCAAAGATCCGCTTTATATCACGTCCTAGATTTCATAGTGTTCCCCATGTTAACAACTGAAAACGAAGTATACCAACTTAATAGTAATACACTCGTGATTGTAAGTCCGTTTTTATATAGCGCAGCTACTCACCCTTACGGGTCTCAAGGCGCTGGGGGCCGTAGTGGAAATTAAGTGAGCTATTGCCCAGAGTCACATGGTGCTGAGTTTAGCTGCCGCCGGAGCCGGGGATCGAACCGTGAACCCTGTGCTCCGAAGTCAGCTGCCCTGGCCGCTGCACCACACCTCTCCACCTTCTAAAAGGATCCGCTATCCCATGAACATAGTTCATTTAATAATCCTTCAAATAACGGGAAACCACATATACGTAAATACATATTCTAAATAATAATCCTCATTGTGATTTCAAAACTGCCCATTGTTTATATCATACCACCACTACCACAAATTCAAAAAAGGAGGGGGTCCGCTAAACAAACACGAAATATTATACCCTTATACAAAATTCCATATCCCCACATACCTTGATAAGCGAATCAGTTGTCAGTGCCTCGGCTTCCTATTTCAGTATGGAGCAGTTTCCCGCCACGGCATATATTTAAAGGTCTACTAATTGCTCGCACCTGGCCCTGTTAGACTAGACCACGTATTTCACAGAAAACGGCCCAACGGTGGCCATATTAAGAGAATTTTAACCTGCAAATGGGGGCCATCTTAGAATAGCTAATCGACAACAAAAACCGAAAAATACGAGGGATTTTCTAAAAAAATTAATCGATACAATTGATCATCATTCAAGATTAGAAACAGGCTCTACTATTTTGCCTTAATAAATACTATCTAAATTAAATAATATTTAAAAACCGGACTACCGCCTAAAAATTCATGAGACCCATGCTTGTTTGACTGAAAAAACGGCAGCCATCTTAGAACAGGTATGAGATTGTCATTTGAGGTTAAACTTTAGTAGGTACCATTTCAATAAATTAATATTGAAAAAAGAGACTGCCGTCAAAATGCATTATATTTTAACTGGAGAAACTGCGCCATCTTTCAACATATATAAGATTCAGCCAATTAAGTTTTAACATTACTACGTGAATTCCCAAAAAGTTTTTAAAATTACAGTGAATTAGAAAACCACAGAAAAAAGAGAAAGGGGAGGGGGCTGGAAAGGGGGGGGGAGAAAGGCTTTGTTTTGAGAAAGCTAATCAGCAGCTCATTCAGTCAATCCTGACTGTAGAGAAATCAGAGAGAGTTCTCAATGTCAAACATGTTAAGGATAGAGAGATAAAGAACAGAGAATTTGTACAAAAGTTCTGAAACAAATTGAATATACATAAGTATAGTAGTGGCAGAGGATACATCTCTTCATACCAAAAACTAATTTTAAAACAATAATAAATCTAAGTAAGCACTTTTATCTTAAATGTGGCAAGGTTTTTTCGTACTTAATTCAGCTACCAATGTTCTACAAAAATTATTATTAAACAGTCCACCTGGTCGATTTCTTTATATCACGGACTAGTTCAGAAAATAATGAAACTCATTATCCGTATTATGTCCACAGCTTATGGCTCGCAGTTTACATATCCACTTTGCTTCTTTTTGTCTAAGGGTGAGCTCCCTATTACCCCCCTTTCACCTGTCTTCACATGCTCAATTCCATGAAACCAGAATGAACCGTCAGCTCTATGGTTTAGCTTAAAATGTTCTGCCATAGGGTATCTTGGGTCGCCGTTGATAATGGCTCTACGGTGCTCTTGGATTCTTGTTTTTAGACTACGTGTCGTGCTGCCTACATAAATCATTCCACATATGCATCCTAGTACATAGATAACAAATGTGGTGTTGCAGTTGATGAATTTCTTAATCATGTATTTCTTTCGGCCATTGAACAGAAATTCCTTAGTTTTATTTTTGCCCAGGTTGCATATATTGCAAGTACCACATACAAAGAAACCACTGGGTTGTGACGGTAACCAAGTTCTCACCATTTTTGATGTTGTCACATAACTGGGACATAGTTTATCTTTTAGTGTTAACCCCTTTCTAAAGGTAACTGTTGGATTTTTTTGCAAAACATATCTCAAGTTGGGAACCTTCAATAATAAATGCCAGTGTTTTTTTAAAATCCTAAAGATTTGGTCACTGTATGTGGTGTATTTTGTGATAAATCTTACTTTATCACCATACTCCGAGCGTTGTTTTTTGGGTCTCCCTTCCAGTGTTGTGTCTATTCATGTGCTTTACTTTTGTTTCTGCTATTCTAACATCTTTTGGCTTGTACCCTCTTTTTAAAAAACGGGTACTGGTGTCTCTGATAGTTGATTCAAACAATCCAGTTTCTGAACAATTCCTCCTTATCCTTATCTCACCAAATGGAATGTTTTTGATTACAGATCTTGCATGCGCGCTTGTCGCATGGAGCACTCCATTGCATTCTGTCTCTTTCCGAAAAAGGCTGCTTTGGATGCTACCATCTTTTACATAAAAATGTAAATCCAAAAAATCAATCTCAGTCTTGTGATGGTTTATTGTTAACTTGACATTATATGGATTATCATTGAGATAGTCAAAGTAATCGAAAAGAGTTTTGGTGGAGCCTGACCAGAGGCAAATAATATCATCTATGTACCTCCCCCAGAACACTATGTTCTGTGTCCAGGGGGAGGCGCGTCTGCCCCATGCGTGCTCCTTCTCCTACCACCCCATAAAGAGGCACGCGTACGATGGTGCGAATTTGGTCCCCATCGCGGTCCCGTGAATCTGGTGATACCATTGTCCATCATGCATGAAAAATTATTTGTCAGAATTATTTCGATCATTTCCAACACCATACAGTTATGTTCATACTGATCTGCACTTTCTTTATCCAAATATGAAGTAGCTGATAGTAACCCAAATCTGTTTTCAATGCATGTGTATAGACTGATCACGTCCAATGTAACAAAACACAGGTCCTCTGACCATGCAAAGTCTTTAAATTTTGAAAGGATATCTTTGCTATCTTTTATGTAGGAAGCTAGATTTACCATATGCTTCTGTAACTTACTGTCCACAAATTCAGACATTTTTTCAGTGGCTGACCCAATCCCCGATATAATCGGGCGGCCTGGTGGAAATGGCGCCTTTTTATGCACTTTGGGCAAAACATATATACACGGAAACCTAGGTTTATCTACCTTCATGAATCTGTATTCAGAATCGCTCAGAAGGCCAATATCCTTCCACTCAATCAATTTGAAGTTAATGAGTGAGGACAGTTTTCCCATAGGGTTTCCCTTTATTTGTGCGTAACATGAGGCATCTTTTATTTGGCGCTCTATTTCGCCCATATAGTCCTGTTTGTCCATTACCACAATGTTATTACCCTTATCAGCTTTTCTGATGACTATACGTTCATCCTTTTCCAATTTTTCTAGGGCTAGTCTTTCCCCCTTGGATAAATTAGGACATTTTTGCCTTCTATATTTTACCGGACATTCTAGTCCATGTAGTTCTTCTGTTACCTTTGCATGGAATGTATCAATATTCTGATGGTAGGAGTTACTAGGGATGAACTTTGATTTAGGTCGTAGCCCACTATCGATAGTAAGATCTTCTGTAATATTAAGACTGTGTAATACAGTTTGTAACTCCACCCCTACATCCTCTTCAAGTGACAAAAGACACTGCACATTTCGCATATCGGCAACACTGTGTGGAGTTGTTAGACTTACATCAGCACATATAACAGAGTCAGATGTTTGTTCGTGGAAGTAATCTTTTAATTTTAAATTCCTTAATAAACTGAACAAATCCACGTGGACATCAACCAAGTCACCTTTTTGTGTTGGGCAAAAACCCAAACCCTTGCCCAACAAACTTATTTCATCTTTATCCATTGATCTTTTTGATAAATTGATAATTTCCAAATTTTTACATTGTACATCATCATTTATTACAGCATTGTCATTTTCAGATTCAATACAGACTGTTAAGTTTTCTTTGATCTTGTTGTCACTCTCTCTGTTTCCATTTGACCTACTATTCCTATTCTTTTGGTATCGTCTCCCCCCTCTCCTTGTTTTTTTACTTGCTTTTTCCGTTGGTTGTTGCCTATTCTTAGTTTTGCCAATTCTCTCTGAAAAGAGGAGGCACCTTCCCCTAAAGGGACCTCACTGAAATTGCTATTTGAAGCTGCACTACTTTGTGATGAAATTGATATACTACTTCCTGTCCTTACTTCATCTTCTTCCTCTCTGTTTCTCTTCCTGCCTTCTGGGACTTGTATTGCATCATATTTCTTTCCCGATAGTCCCTATCATCGCGTCTAATTTTCCTCAACTTCTTTTCTTTTAAGTACTGTTGGTGGCTTTCTATGACCTTTTTTAAGATCTCGTAGTTCTTTTCCACTAGATCCTTATCCTCTATCCTGTCTATCTCCTTCTCCACGGCCTCGATTTCAGACAGTAGTTTGGCACCTTTGTCAATAGCGTGCCTGATCAGAATCTGCATCATCACTAATGACGCTCCCTCAAGGTTTGTCTCCCATTCTTTTAGTAGATCTGTACTTAGATCTTCAAACGTTGGAAAGATCAGAATTTGCAGTCCACGAGGTGTTTTTTTTATTATCTATATACTGTTGCAATGTTACCCCATCCCACCACCTAGCTAATTCTTGCTTTTTTAGACGCTCCAATTTTACAAAAAGGGCGCGTAAGCTTAATGTTTCTTGCATATTCTGGGTGGTGGGAGGGGCAGTTGAGCTTAGTCCAAACAGGTCTTGTGCTAACTCTTCTTGCCTATCGTTAAATCTAGGCATGTTTATTAGTATAAATACAGTGGGCAGCTGTGAGTGCAATAAGGTCCAAATCAAATACAAAAACCAAAACAATAAGGGGTGACGGACCCAGAGAAATCGCACCTCACTACAACTGTACCCCTATCAGGTGTTTATTTCTCATGCACACTTCAACACTTGTCACCCTTCAGTGTTCCTGTTAAACAGATTCCACAAACATTTCATATACATGAAGGTGCACCGAAGAGTAATCCAGTCTTTACAAATTTTAGTCTTCAACTTTTATTCTTTATTTTCAATTTCTTAATACAAAAGACAGCCAACGCGTTTCGTTCCCACTTTACTGTTCGTGGAACTTCATCAGGGCTGTAACATATAACATAAATACATTTATAATATAGAACATAAACAAAAAATTATAAAATATTTGGACATAACTCTTAAATTAAATTTAAAATAAAAAAACATATTTTTACAACACAAACAAAAGGACATTTTTTAAAAAGAGTGATTAATCGATATATCTAATTAGTCTTCTCACTTATTAAAATGACTTTCTTTCATTAACGTGAAGAAATAGTTAGAAGGAAGTGTCTAAAAACTGTAAAAATGCTCAGTAAATTCGCACAAATATGCAATTTGATCACTAGTTTCACATTTTTCATCAGTGCAACACGTTTGCTTTTCGTTTATAGTTAAAGAAACAAAACTGGTGTACATAAAAGAAAGGAGACAAAAGGAAGAAGGAAGTGAAAGAGAGAGTTAGATGGCGTTTGAGGCAGCATCTCACCTTGTGTAAGGAAATTGGAGTGAATGCTATTTATGAGGTTGATCATGTAGTCCCCAAAACAATGGGTTTCCAAGATTGCAACTTTCCACCTGAAATCAAGAAATTTTCTATTTTAGTTACTATATTTATGCCTATGCCTACTTTTTTGGAATTCACGTAGTAATGTTAAAACTTAATTGGCTGAATCTTATATATGTTGAAAGATGGCGCAGTTTCTCCAGTTAAAATATAATGCATTTTGACGGCAGTCTCTTTTTTTCAATATTAATTTATTGAAATGGTACCTATTAAAGTTTAACCTCAAATGACTGAATCTCATCCCTGTTCTAATATGGCTGCCGTTTTTTCAGTCAAACAAGCATGGGTCTTGTGAATTTTTAGGCGGTAGTCCGGTTTTTAAATATTATTTAATTTAGATAGTATTTACTAAGGCAAAATAGTAGAGCCTGTTTCTAATCTTGAATGATGATCAATTGTATCGATTAATTTTTTAGAAAATCCCTCGTATTTTTCGGTTTTTGTTGTCGATTAGCTATTCTAAGATGGCCCCCATTTGCAGGTTAAAATTCTCTTAATATGGCCACCGTTGGGCCGTTTTCTGTGAAATACGTGGTCTAGTCTAACAGGGCCAGGTGCGAGCAATTAGTAGACCTTTAAATATATGCCGTGGCGGGAAACTGCTCCATACTGAAATAGGAAGCCGAGGCACTGACAACTGATTCGCTTATCAAGGTATGTGGGGATATGGAATTTTGTATAAGGGTATAATATTTCGTATTTGTTTAGCGGACCCCCTCCTTTTTTGAATTTGTGGTAGTGGTGGTATGATATAAACAATGGGCAGTTTTGAAATCACAATGAGGATTATTATTTAGAATATGTATTTACGTATATGTGGTTTCCCCGTTATTTGAAGGATTATTAAATGAACTATGTTCATGGGATAGCGGATCCTTTTAGAATCACGAGTGTATTACTATTAAGTTGGTATACTTCGTTTTCAGTTGTTAACATGGGGAACACTATGAAATCTAGGACGTGATATAAAGCGGATCTTTGGAGCCGCGAGGGAAATAATATTAAGACTCCATTGTTTGATTTGCAGTGGAGGACTTATTCGATGATGCGCATTAGAACTGAAACGATTATCAACTACTGTTTTTCGGGGGGCAACGGTGCAATTGCAGTTACTCTGCTAATGCGAGGCCGCTTTCACCTTTAAACAAGTGATGCAAGAGATTAACATGTAGAATACATAGGCATAAATATAGTAACTAAAATAGAACATTTCTTGATTTCAGGTGGAAAGTTGCAATCTTGGAAACCCATTGTTTTGGGGACTACATGGTCAACCTCATAAATAGCATTCACTCCAATTTCCTTACACAAGGTGAGATGCTGCCTCAAACGCCATCTCACTCTCTCTTTCACTTCCTTCTTCCTTTTGTCTCCTTTCTTTTATGTACACCAGTTGTGTTTCTTTAACTATAAAAGAAAAGCAAACATGTTGCACTGATGAAAAATGTGAAACTAGTGATCAAATTGCATATTTGTGCGAATTTACTGAGCATTTTTACAGTTTTTAGACACTTCCTTCTAAATATTTCTTCACGTTAATGAAAGAGTCATTATAATAAGTGAGAAGACTAATTAGATATATCGATTAATCACTCTTTTTAAATAATGTCCTTTTGTTTTTTTGTTTGTGTTGTAAAAATGTTTTTTTATTTTAAATTTAATTTAAGAGTTATGTCCAAATATTTTATAATTTTTTGTTTATGTTCTATATTATAAATGTATTTGTTATATGTTACAGCCCTGATGAAGTTCCACGAACAGTAAAGTGGGAACGAAACGCATTGGCTGTCTTTTGTATTAAGAAATTGAAAATAAAGAATAAAAGTTGAAGACTAAAATATGTAAAGACTGGATTACTCTTCGGTGCACCTTCATGTATATGGAATCATAGGCAAATAAGCAATGCTCAAACCCATGGAGCTCCTCACAGCCCACTTCCCACTCTCCACCACCTTTCACCTCCTCTACAGGCCTCCTGGACAGAGCAAGAGCCATGGACGAATTCTAGAACCTCCCACCACCTCCTCCATCCAACACATCCATCTCACCATCCTTGGTGGCTTCAACTTCACAGACAACCCTAGCATGAAAAGCATAAGAAATATCCTCTTCAATCATATTAACACTGTCCATGTGGGACAGCATGTAACCCAACGGACACACTTCAGATGCCGCATCCTGAGCCTCATCTTCTCAATGTCACTAGCATCATCATTCAACCATGCAGGTCTCTCCTGCCACTAGTCAGGACTGACCACCTCGCTATCCCTATCACTCCGGCCAGTGTCCAGTGGTCAACCCAGAGGGGAACAAACCTTCCGATCCTTTAAAAATGTCTCCACAGGCAAACAAACGTTTCTCTCGTGTCTTGCCCTGTCACTTCAGTGTCTGATGTGAACACTGTTCCAAACGACTTTCTACAAGACCATGTGAACACCAATGCTCAAACTAAAATAGGAATGCGTAACCTGTAACGTTCATCACTGGCACTCAACAAACATTGCTGACAATGAACACTCCGTACCGCAATAGTCCTGTTTCCAACCCTGTCTCTCAAAGACTCCACTGTCATCTTTAACTCCAGCAAAGCCACCCCTATGAAGATGAAGTCTGACCCTCATTATTCATCAAAGGTCTGTCTGGAGAAGCTTTCCCACTGGTACTCATCATTGTCAGTGCCTCCCTTGTATTTGTATTTGGTTTTGTATAGCGCCAGAATCGACTCCAAGGAGTATCTCTGCGCTTTGGACGCGGAACAGATTCAAATACAGTACTGTCAAACTTAAAAGCAAAACAGAGTGGTTTTAAGTAACTTTCTAAAGTGAAGATGGTTCGAACATTCTCTTAAATGTAGTGGAAGTACATTCCAATATTTTGGACCAAGATAAGAGAGAGCTTTTCCTCCTAATCTTGCTCTCCTGATTCGGGGGACCTTCAGCAGATGTTTAGTGCTAGAGCGTAGAGATCTTGGGGGATGATAGAGAGTGAACTTTTCTGATAAATAACTAGGGCCAAGATTAAACAATGCCTTATGGATAGTACAACAGACTTTAAATTTTATCCGTTGACGTATGGGTATCCTGTGAAGTTTTAGGAGAAGAGGGCGGGAAGCTGATCTGGGAGGCATGTTCAGAACCAGTCGTGCCGTCGTATTCTGAACCACCTGAAGTTTATTAATAGAAGTTTCATTGGCAGAGAGCAGCAGACCGTTACAATAGTCTAGGCGACTCATTATGAGTGCCTGAGTCAAAGTCCTTCGAACAGAGTCTGGGAGCAAAGGAAAAACTCGTCGAAGTAGGCCCAAAGTATGGAAACATGTGCCTACGGTCTGGCCAATATGTTCCTTAAATGTAAGGGCATGATCTAGACGGACTCCTAAGTTCTTAACAGAAGTTTTAGGAATGGGAGGTTTTCCAAGATTAATAGGCCACCAATTTGGTGACCATAATAAGGGAGCCTCTCCAAAAATGAATAACTCAGTTTTCCCAACATTACATTGGAGAAAATTATTTTTCATCCATTGGGAAATGGCACTCATGCCCAAAGAAAAGGTCTCTTGAACAGTGGGAGTGAGTTCATTGAAAGGAAAGAGTAGCTGCGTATCGTCGGCATATGATATTGGAATAAACCCATATTTTCTTAGGACATTGGCCAAGGGAGCCACATAGATGTTGAATAAAGTAGGACTCAAACAGGAGCCCTGTGGGACTCCCTTGGACAGTTCCATGGGCGCCGACCGATATGAGCCTAGGTTAACCGTCTGAGATCTACCAGATAGAAAGCTTGACATCCACTAAAAGGCGGAGTCTCTTAGACCCATTTCGCTCAACCTTCTGAGCAAAATTTGATGGGAAACCGTGTCGAACGCGGCAGATAGGTCCAATAGCACCAGAATCATAGAATGGCCCTTGTCTAGAGTCATTCTGATGTTGTCCGTGACTACTAGAAGGGCTGATTCGGTGCTATATTTGGGCCTAAAGCCTGACTGAGAGGAGTCTAGGCAGCCCGAAAGTTCGACATGGTTTGAGAGATGTTTGTTGGCGTCTCTCTATTAGTTTACTCAGAAATGGTAAGAGCGAAATGGGACGGAGATTGGTCAGATCAGTCAGAGGGGCCTTAATATTTTTGCGAATCGGGATTATCTGCGCAGCTTTCCATTCCGGTGGAACAAAGCCTTTCTTTATTGACAAATTAAGAAGATGTTCAATCAGTGGAGATAATTGAGGGATTAAGGTACTGGTTACTCTCGCGGGAATCAAGTCGCAGGGTGAGCCAGACTTCACTTGATGCATTAAAGCCTCTACATCTGCTATGGTTAGTGGGGGAAAATTCTCAAGCAGCATGGGAGGTAATTCTGATGTTTCTGTGGGCATAGGCATCTGGTATGGGTTTCCTGAAGAAACAATTTTTTCATAAATTAATTCTATTTTTTGTGAAAAATGTGAAGCAATATCATTGCATAGTGTTTGTGAAAGTGCTTCAACATTCTCACAAGCCTTGGGTTTTACAAATGACTGAAGAATATTGTATAGAACTTTTGGAGCATTACCAGCCAATGTGAGTTGAGTGGAAATGTGGTTTTTCCGTGCAATCTTAATGCTACTATGGTAGTTTGACAAAGAGGTTAGAAACTGAATTTTGTCACTTTCCTTGTGGGTGATACGCCATTTCCTCTCATATTTTCTACACAGTTTTTTTTTATATGTAACTGGGGGGAGAACCAGGCGGCTTGAGGGCGTTTAGAGTGGGTGGAAAGACGTTTCAGGGGTGCAAGATGATCAATAGTCCGAGTTAATGCCAGATTATAATTGGTTAAGGCCTCTACTAAATTGTCTGAAAGTTTATTTCGTGGTACTTCCAGAGAGGCTTGAACATTTTCTGGAGAGACCTTTTGCCATTGCCTACGAATCGTAAAATTATCCAAATGTTGGCCCCTATGTTCTTCTTTATGGCTCTTAATGGAAAATTCAATTAAAGCATGGTCGGTCCATGTTAGTTGTACTGGTGACTCACACCATACATTGGAAGAATTAGACAGAACAATGTCTAGCGTATGACCAGCCGTATGAGTGGGACCTTCATTCTGTCCTTGGTCAAGACAGCCTCCCTGAAGCTTTCTAGACAGGCCAAATCCTCTGTCCTGAAGAAACCTACACTACACACGGACAACCACACCAACTACCAGCCCATCACTCCTCTACCTTTCATTGGTCGAGACAGCCTCCCTGAAGCTTTCCATACAGATCCGACCCTCTGTCCTGAAGAAACCTACACTACACACGGACAACCACACTAACTACCTGCCCATCACTCCTCTACCTTTCATTCGTCGAGGCAGCCTCCCTGTAGCTACACACCGACAACCACACCAACTACCTGCCCATCATTCCTCTACCTTTCATTGGTCGAGGCAGCCTCCCTGAAGCTTTCCATACAGACCCGACCCTCTGTCCTGATAAACCTACACTACACACAGACAACCACACTAACTACCTGCCCATCACTTCTCTACCTTTCATTGGTCGAGGCAGCCTCGCTGTAGCAACACAGCGACAACCACACCAACTACCTGCCCATCACTCCTCTACCTTTCATTGGTCGAGGCAGCCTCCCTGAAGCTACACACCGACAACCACACCAACTACATGCCAATCACTCCATAGGTGTGTCAATTATCCATCCAGTGGGGATATGTTAACCACGTGAAAGGTATTTCAAATGTCTGATAAGGCTGGATACCAGGATACTGATCTATAGAACCATGAATCATCCAAATGAGTATCGATACATGAGAAGCATCCAGAATCAACAGGACGCGGCCACCAAAGTCAGCCGGTCAGAGCAGGGAGAGGGCGAAACAATGTGCTCTTCTCCTCTGAGGCCGTGACGGATTAACATATCCCCACTGGATGGATAATTGACACACCTATGGTGCAACAACCACTGAATGAGACACAACACCTATACAGGATAGGACTGTCCGCCCTCTCGTCCCCCTCACGTTGGACGCCCCTCTGAGTAACCCTCGCTTTTCCTACACTTGTCTTGAGCCACACATTTTTTGGTGTGCACCATTCACACTGACAGTCCATTGTTCTCATTCCAGGAGTTCCACATTGTTTGGTCCTGATGCGACCCCTTAATTGCTCTTGGGGTTGAAACGCTGTCGACACGTATTACAAACGAACCACTCTTTCAGCCTTTATCATTGTATTAGAGGACTGTTAATTCATCAAGTATACTTACCTGTGGTCGTTTTGTACAAACTGAAACCTTTTTATGTGTCACCAACTGTCACTCCCCCTTCTCTAGGTTCTAGTTCACTTGGGACACTGAGCACACTGTCTGTCTGATGTTTATGATGCAAAGAGTAAAAGCTTAATAAAAGTACCTTTGAAAATCAATGGTGGGTATGATCTTGATTCTCTATCTGACATTCCATCCCCACAAGTATATGCGATTGAGCGTTTTAAGTGTCAAGTATTGTCCACATAGTCCACAGGAACCGTTGTTCCCTGTTACATATTCGATATCCTGGTTCCGCATGAGTAGGTTACCCTTGTTTTTGACACACAAGTATGAAGGTCTCTTTTGCTCCAAATATTTCGGCACCTCAAGCATGTTTTGCACCTCATCCAGACCTGGCTGTCCAGTTATACATGATACAGTGATTTATAAAATGAAATCCATATAAAATCCTACAAGAGGCCCCACCTCCCTCTTCAGGAAGGTCAGTAATACTCTTCCAATGTGTGAGAACTCCACCTCACCTGCATCACATGCTCATGAAAAGGCCAGTACCCATCACTCTGGTCCCTCATCCACACCATGTATGTATCACGCAGACCACACACACACACACAAACATACATACAAACAAACATGCACCAGGATGTTAGTGCTAGGACCTGGGTTAGCGTGTACCCGCCGAACTTTACATGAGTGGACCAGTAGCCACCATCGCTGCTCCACATGCCAAACAAATGACCGGGACAGTAGTCCACAGCCAACAGTGAGAGCATGTGTTGTGTGCTCCTCTGGGTCCTGGAGAAGTCCAGAGCCTCACTCCCGCCACGCTGGTGCCAAAATCAAACCCCTGGACTCCAGAGACTCACAGTTGGGCAATCAGGGCAATGGAGCACGACTGTACACCGTGCGGGGAAGCACGACTGTACACCGTGCAGGGAAGCACGACTGTACACCGTGCAGGGCAGCACAACTGTACACCATGTAGGAAGCACAACTGTACACCATACACCGTGCATTAGAGCACGACTGTACACCGTGCAGGGGAGCACGACTGTACACCGTGCAGGGGAGCACGACTGTACACCGTGCAGGGGAGCGCGACTGTACACCATGCAGTGGAGCACGACGGTACACGTGCAGTGGAGCACAACTGTACACAGTGCATTAGAGCACGGTGGTACCCAGTGCAGGGGAGCACAACAGTACACCGTGCAGGGGTCCTTTCCTTCCCCATATCCATGTTCCTTGCAGTCCTCTGATACATTGTTTATGAGCTACATTTTTATTTTTTCATATTCACAAGATTAAGCCCAGGACCGTCCCAGCCCCCGATACATAGATTACTGTAAAGTGATATTGCATGTGTCCCTATAGTCAGTGGTGGGGCTTCCTATGGCCGCGAGTGGATTCCTCCGTTATTGGTAACAAATCAGAAATTGCAGGCTTCAGAGCAAGCAGCGCTTCAGAGGCACTCCCTGCCTCCTCTGCTTCAGGGGCACTCCCTGCCTCCCCCGCTTCAGAGGCACTCCCTGCCTCCCCTGCTTCAGGGGAACTTCCTGCCTCCCCTGCTTCAGGGGCACTCACTGCCTCCCCTCCCTGCCTCCCCTGCTTCAGGGGCACTCCCTGCCTCCCCTGCTTCAGGGGCACTCCCTGCCTCCCCTGCTTCAGGGGCACTCCCTGCCTCAGGGGCACTCCCTGCCTCCCCCGCTTCAGAGGCACTCGCTGCCTCCCCCAATTCAGAGGCACTCACTGCCTCCCCCGCTTCAGAGGCACTCGCTGCCTCCCACGTTTCAGAGGCACTCGCTGCCTCCCCCGCTTCAGAGGCACTCGTTGCCCCCCGTTTCAGAGGCACTCTCTGCCTCCCCCGCTTCAGAGGCACTCCCTGAATGAATGAATGAATGAATGATTGTCTTGTAGAGTGCAAACTTTGCCCAAGGTTGTCTAGTCGCTAGGGATAGAGACCAGCAGTCGGGAGTAGTAGGGATAAGACTTTCAGATATTAAAGTGCGAAAAGCCATGTCTTTAAGGGCTTGCGAATGAGAAGATGCGACTCTTGGCAAGAGATCATTAGGGGGAGAGTGTTCCAAAGCTTAGAAGTGGCGGCAGCAAAGGCTCTTTCCCCCACCCCCTCTCCCCCACCTTACCCTCCTAAACCTGGGGACTACCAACCAATTTGTATTGGCAGACCACGGCTGTTTGGTGGGGACGTACCGTTGGAAGAGTCGTTTGATTACTTCAGGACCAGAATTATGAAGAGCCCAATGAACAATGCACTGGGCCTTGAACAGAATTCTCTTTTCTACAGGAAGCCAATGTAGTTTGCAAATTGCCGCGGAGACTGAGTGAAATTTGGGAAGATCCATAACGAGTCTCTCTTCCGCAGTCTGGACAAGTTGCAGTTTATGGATGGATCCTTTGTTAATGTCCAGGTAAAGAGCGTTGCAAAGATCCAGCCTGGACAAAATCAGGGCAACAGCTGCCTGCTTTCGAGAAGAAAGAGAGACCTGGGAAGACCTTCCTCAGGATCCTGATAACGCTGAAGCAGGTTGAAACAGTTCTGTTGACCTGGGGGTAAAAAGAGAGGGAGTTGTCCACTATAACACCAAGATTCTTTGCTGATATGGCAGGACGGGCATGGTCAGAGCTTTTCTGGGCACCAGGAGTGAGACCATATGGATTGTTGACTGCCAAAGACCAGAACTTCTGTTTTGTCCCCATTGAGTCGCAAATAGTTATTTACAATCCAGGCGGCCACGGCCCGCATGCAGCTGTTAAAATTTTCTGAGGAGGCCTCAATGCTGTTTGTGATGGACACCATTATTTGTGTGTCATCAGCATAGGACAGGGCCTCCAGCCCGAGGGATCTGATTATCTTGGCCAACGGGGAGACATAAATGTTGACTAAGGTAGGACTCCATGAGGAATCCTGTGGGACTGTTTTCTCTGCAACTTTGGCTGCGAAGGGGAGGAGCGAGATGGGCTGATAGTTCTGGAGGTCGGTGGGGTCAGCTGTGGGCTTCTTGAGCAGGGGTCTGACTTCTGCGCGCTTCCAGTCATCTGGGAAGGTGCCTGTTTTGAAGGTGGTGTTGATGGTGCGTTGTAGTTCGGGTGCGATGGCGGCAGCAGCTCTGTGGTAAATGTGAGGGGGTAGGGGTCAGTGGGGGCCCCCCCGAATGGATGATTTTCATGGTCGAGGCGGTGTCTTTGGCCGTGATCGGTGTCCAGTTGGAGATGGTGTTTCTGGGGGGTGGGGGGCCGTCTGTGGCACCTGGTGGATGGTCGATGAAGTTGTCATAGAAGTTTTTGATCTTGAGGTGGAAATAGGTTCCAGCTTGTTGCAGAGGTCTTGGGATGGTGTGATGTCTGTGGCTTCGCTGCGTGGGTTGGTGAATTCCTGAATGACACTGAAAAGTTCCTTGGAGTTGGTGGAGTTGGCCAGGATTTTGTTGTGGATGAAGTTCCTCTTGGTGGCTCTGATCTGGTTATGGTAGTCCGTCAAGGCGTCCTTGTAGGTGGTGTGGTTTTCGGTTGTCTTGGTGTTTCTCCAGTTCTTCTCCAGGCGTCTACAGGTGCGCCTGGCTTCTTGGAGAGTGGTGGTGAACCAGGCGGCTTTCCTGGGGCGTTGTCTGTCGGGGTCGCGTAGCGGGGCGAGCTCGTCTGGGCAGTTGAAGATCCAGGTGTGGAGTTCTCTGGCTGCGTTGTTTGCGTCGGGTGCCCAGGTGTGGTTGTCTCGGGTGAGGGTGGAGTTAAGTTGCTCGTCGGTAACCTTGCTCCAGTTCCTTCGAGGTGGGCGTGGGGCTGGTTTGGGTGCCTTGGGTTTGTTGATGGCGAAGGGTACGCAGTAGTGGTCGGTCCATGGCGGCTGCGCTGTGTGGCTGAATTGGACGCTGTTTCCTGCCGCGAAGATGGGGTCGAGGGTGTGTCCTGCTCTGTGGGTCGGTGTGTTGACGAGATGTTTAAGTCCGATGCTGGTGAGGTTCTCACGAAGGATAGTGGAGTTGGGGTCGCTGGGGTTGTCGAGGTGGAAGTTCAGGACTCCAATGAGTATGTAGTTTGCTGAGGCGATGACGTGGGGTGCGATAAAGTCGGTGATGGTGGCGAAGGGTGTTCGGGGGCCGAGGTGTCTGTAGATGAGGGTTCCTCGGAGTGTGGCTTTGGGGGTGGTCTGGATCTGGAAGTGCAGGTGTTCAGCGGAGGGGAAGATTTTGCTGGAAGTGGTGAGGCGGAGGGTGCTCTTGTGGGCGATGGCGAGGCCCCCTCCTGGGTGGTTGGGGCGGTTTTTCCTCTGGATCTTGTATCCGTCTGGGATGGCGGTGCTGATGTCGGGGGCGGAGGATGCGTTGGTCCAGGTCTCTGTGAAGAAGGCGATGTCGGGGGCGAGAGAGAGTCGAGTAGGTTCCAGATTTCCATGGCGTGTTTGTGTACGGAGCGTACGTTGAGGAGGATGCATTTTAGGGTGCCCCCGGTGCTGGCGTCAGCAGTGTTGGAGGCCGGGGTGGCGGTGAGGGTCTGGCGGCAGTGGAGGCAGGAGAACTGGCCGTGGGTCGTGTTCGGCGAGGCCTGTTGGCATTCTCTAAGTCTTCCAGGGTTGAGTGCGAGGAGGGTGGTGGTGTCGTAGCGATGGGTAGTGGGAGGTCCAGAGTTCCTGGCGCTGGCCGCGGTCGGGTCGTGGACGGCGCAGACGGGCTTGCCTTTGGCGCGCTGGCGGTGCGCCGGCGGCTCGACCGTGCAGCGGCCGTCATTAAGTAGGGGAGGTGGAAGGGAGGAGAGGCTGGGAGGCGGGAGTGGGAGAATTCCGGAGGGGAATTCCGGGGGGGGGTAGGGGCCGCAGGGGCATCAGCGGCGAAAGGAACAGGCAGGCACGAGAAAATAAAAACAGTGGTGGAATTAGAGCAAGACACAGATGGGCACAATAACAGTGGCGCAACAGGGAAAAATTAAGAAAAAAACGGCTGAGAAAGGTTACGTTGGTTGCAGGCAGTCTGGTCCCAGTTGGAGTGGGCAGCAGGAGCGGGCAGCAGCCTTGAACCTCCCAAGGAGGAGGTCGGGGTCTGGAGGCAAGAGACGGCACAGCGGATCTGCGGGGAGAGAGAGTGGACCTAGACCGAGGGACTCCACAGAAGGTAGGAATGGAGTCAGAATAAAATTGATCCATCTTTACTTTTTGTGACCTATATGAGAAATGAGGACAGGAGCGCCAGAGCGGAGCCTGATACCCCAATTTCCTGAAGACGGTAGATCATCCTTGTTGGTGAGATGGTATCAAAGGCCGAAGATAGGTCCAAAAGTATTAACAAAGAGGTATGCCCAGCATCTACTTGGGTACGTGTGTTGGTTACTGCAGATGTTAATGCAGTCTCAGAGCCATGGCCACTCCTGAAGCCATGGTGCGAGCTGTCAAGCAGGTGATGTTCCTCCAAGTAGGTGCTAAGTTGGATGTTTAGATGCTTCTCCAGAATCTTGGCAGGGACTGGTAGCAGGGAAATGGGCAGATGGTTTTTGGGTTCTGCGAGGCCCAGGTTGATTTTCTTCAGTAGAGGCTTGACGACCACTGTTTTCCAGTTGAGTGGATAGTGCCCCAATGAGATGGCCAGATTAAGTGTAGACTCCCTGCCTCCCCTAGGCAAGAATCGGACATTTCGGCTAGGCCATGCCAGGACCTTCCATGGCTTGATTCACCAATACTGTCTTTGCACATTGATTCTTTTACCCCAGTAATATATTTAGTTGGAATTGTAGGGACTGACCCGATTTATGCTTTGGAAGCTGATGTGGGATATTCGGGAATGCAAAGTCACGAGAGCAAAAGCTTTTTGCTGCCTCTCAAGATGTACTTCCAGATAGTTTGTATTTGGGGTTTGTTGTATTCATGAAGGGTTCGCATGGAGGGCGACACAACACCCGGTGCTGAGCAGGATGCAACAGGATTTAACAGGGGAGTCTCAATCCGTGCTTCAACTTTGAATTGATCTATTATTTATTTTTATTTTGAAGAGCCCAAAGGGGTTTTGCAATTACAGGAGTGCTTTTTTTCTAGAAATCTTGTGACTTATTTTTTGAGGAAGAGCTCCAAATAGTTTGTTACCATTGGGCACTAATTCCTCACCCTGATGCTGTGGCTTCCTAGTTTCATAATAATCTTCTTTTTCTGATTTGTGAACTCCAGACAAAAGAGAGTTGAAGGGTGAAAAGATTTCGCCAGCTCGTACCCTGGCCAGAGGAAGGCAGTGAGTCCACATAGTTGATGAAGTGGAAGGCGGACAGACATTGGACTTTGCAGTGTAAAACTTATGAGTACGGTGCGCAGTTACTTGGTCTTGGAGATGGTACCACAAGAGAGGTACCAAAGATGCTGCAGTGTTAAGTACAGTGACTAGAACTTTAAGTCATGACAAGAACACTCACTGAAGGTTGGAAAAGCAGGAAACAGCCAAATGTGTCAGGTCCACTGTTCACAGGAGGTGTAGAATGAATCCATTGTTCATGTAGTGTTCACTCACCGTCCATCCCTCATTTCCCTGCAAAGAAGGGAGTAATCGGTCAGTACTAATGGAAAAGAATTCCCTACAGTAATCTATTTCCCTTTCTTTTTTTACCTTAGAAGGCCACTTATTCACTGTGTACCACTTTAATCCACTGCTTTCTGGATTTATCGATGGAGCACAACAATTGCTGAGCCCACATAGAATTTAAAAGCCTCGGGTGCCGCTCCGCACCCTGCAGGCCTCGGGCGCCGCTCCACACCCTGCAGGCCTCGGGCGCTGCTCCACACCCTGCAGGCCTCGGGTGCCGCTCTACACCCTGCAGGCCTCGGGTGCCGCTCCACACCCTGCAGGCCTTGGGCGCCGCTCCACACCCTGCAGGCCTCGGGTGCCGCTCCACACCCTGCAGGCCTCGGGTGCCGCTCTACACCCTGCAGGCCTCGGGTGCCGCTCCACACCCTGCAGGCCTCGGGCGCCGCTCCACACCCTGCAGGCCTCGGGTGCCGCTCCACACCCTGCAGGCCTCGGGCGCTGCTCCACACCCTGCAGGCCTCGGGCGCCGCTCCACACCTTGCAGGCCTCGGGCGCCGCTCCACACCCTGCAGGCCTCGTGCGCCGCTCCACACCCTGCAGGCCTCGGGTGCCGCTCCACACCCTGCAGGCCTCGGGTGCCGCTCCACACCCTGCAGGCCTCGGGTGCCCCTCCACACCCTGCAGGCCTCGGGTGCCGCTCCACAACCTGCAGGCCTAGGGTGCCGCTCCACACTCTGCAGGCCTCGGGCGCCGCTCCACACTCTGCAGGCCTCGGGCGCCGCGCTGCTCCACTCCCTGCAGGCCTCGGGCGCCGCTCCACACCCTGCAGGCCTCAGGCGCCGCTCCACACCCTGCAGGCCTCGGGCGCCGCTCCACACCCTGCTGGCCTCGGGCGCCGCTCCACACCCTGCTGGCCTCGGGCGCCGCTCCACACCCTTCAGGACTCGGGCACCACTCACAATGCTCCACACCCTGCAGGCCTTGAGCGCCACTCCACACTCTGCAGGCCTCCAGCGCCACTCCACACTCTGCAGGCCTCCAGCGCCACTCCACACTCTGCAGGCCTCGAGCGCCACTCCACACTCTGCAGGCCTCCAGCTCCCACACTCTGCAGGCCTCGAGCGCCACTTCACACTCTGCAGGCCTCGAGCGCCACTCCACACTCTGCAAGCCTCGAGCGCCACTCCACACTCTGCAGGCCTCGAGCGCTACTCCACACTGCTCCACATCCTGCAGGCAAGGCTGGTCTGGCCATACAGGGTATTGGGCGTTTCCCCGTGAGGCTGGAAGGGTGGGGGCCAGTTTTGCAGCAGTGGTGGCTGGTTCTGTTACTGACGCCTGTTTTGCAGCGGTGCTGCAATATCGGTCCCCAGTACCAAAAGTGCTTCACACTTGCAATGTGCCCGAATCCCCCTCACCCCAATCCTCCCTGTCCGACTTAATTGCCATGGCTGCTTTGGGTGCCCAGTAAGGCCGAGCCTGCAGGCTGTGGGCGCCGCTCCACACCCTGAAGGCCTCAGGCACCACTCCACTCTGCTCCACCCCCTACAGGCCTCGGGCACCGCTCCACCCCCTGCAGGTCTCGGGCGCCGCTCCACCACCTGCAGGCCTCAGGCACCACTCCACACCCTGCAGGCGTCAGGCGCCACTCCACACTCTGCAGGCCTCGGGTGCCGCTCCACACCCTGCAGGCCTCCTGTGTCGCTCC
Organism: Calotriton arnoldi; assembly: GCA_963921515.1. Classification (NCBI taxonomy): domain Eukaryota; kingdom Metazoa; phylum Chordata; class Amphibia; order Caudata; family Salamandridae; genus Calotriton; species Calotriton arnoldi. The sequence goes on along the minus strand of CAWUFW010020470.1, from coordinate 8,396 downwards.
ACACCCTACAGGCCTCGGAGAAGCCTTGGGCGCTCCTCCACAACCTGCAAGCCTCAGGTGCTGCTCGTCCACACCCTGTAAGCCTTGGGCGCTGTGCCACACCCTGTAAGCCTCGGGTGCTGCGCCACACCCTGTAAGCCTCGGGAGCTGCGCCACACCCTGTAAGCCTCGGGCGCTGCACCACAACCTGTAAGCCTCGGGCGCTGCACCACAACCTGTAAGCCTCGGGTGCTGCGCCACAACCTGTAAGCCTCGGGAGCTGCTGTTCCACACCGCGTAAGCCTCGGGAGCTTCTGCTCCACACCGCGTAAGCCTCGGGAGCTGCTGCCCCACACTGCGTAAGCCTCGGGAGCTGCTGCTCCACACCGCGTAAGCCTCGGGAGCTAGTGCTCCACCACACCGCGCAAGCCTCGGGAGCTGGTGCTCCACCACACCGCGTAAGCCTCGGGAGCTGGTGCTCCACCACACCCCGTAAGCCTCGGGAGTTGCTGCTCCACCACACCGCGTAAGCCTCTGGAGTTGCTGCTCCACCACACCGCGTAAGCTTCGGGCGGTGCTGCTCCACACCCTGCAGGCCTTTGGTGCTGCTGCTCCACACCCTGCAGGCCTTTGGTGCTGCTGCTCCACACCCTGCAGGCCTTTGGAGCTGCTGCTCCACACCCTGCAGGCCTTTGGTGCTGCTGCTCCACACCCTGCAGGCCTTTGGTGCTGCTGCTCCACACTCTGCAGGCCTTTGGCGCTGCTGCTCCACACCCTGCAGGCCTCGGGCGCTGCTGCTCCACACCCTGCAGGCCTCGGGCGCTGCTGCTCCACACCCTGCAGGCCTCGGGCTCAGCGTCACACTCTGCAAGCCTCGGGCTCAGCGTCACACTCTGCAAGCCTCGGGCTCCACGTCACACTCTGCAAGCCTCTGGCTCCGCGTCACACTCTGCAAGCCTCGGGCTCCGCGTCACACTCTGCAAGCCTCGGGCTCCGCGTCACACTCTGCAAGCCTCGGGCTCCGCGTCACACTCTGCAAGCCTCGGGCTCTGCGCCCACTCCGCGCCACACCCTGCGAGCCTGGGGCTCCGCGCCACACCCTGCGAGCCTGGGGCTCCGCACCACACACTGCGAGCCTGAGGCTCCGCGTCACACTCTGCAAGCCTCGGGCTCTGCCTCACACTCTGCAAGCCTCGGGCTCTGCGTCCCACTCCGCGCCACACCCTGCAAGCCTGGGGCTCCGCGCCACACCCTGCGTGCCTGGGGCTCCGCGCCACACACTGCGAGCCTGGGGCTCCGCGCACACCCTGCGAGCCTGGGGCGCCGAGCCACACCCTGCGAGCCTGGGGCGCCGCGCCACACCCTGCGAGCCTGGGGCGCCGAGCCACACCCTGCAAGCCTGGGGCGCCGCTGCCCACTGCCAAAACATAGTCTTCACTGAGGGGGCAAGCACAGGGGTGTAGGGTGGGCTACCCCCAGAACAGTCACTGGTAGCGGCAGCTCAGTGGTGCAGGGTGAGCTAGCCCCAAACCAGTCACGGGTAGCAGCAGCACAGTGGTGCAGGTTGAGCTACCCCCAGACCAGTCACAGGTAGTTGCAGCATAGTAGTGCAGGGTGGGCTATCCCTAGAAGAGTCTCAGGTAGCGGCAGCATAGTAGTGCAGGGTGAGGTACCCCCAGACAGTCCCAGGTAGCGGCACCACAGTCGTGCAGGGTGAGGTACCCCCAGACAGTCCCAGGTAGCGGCAGCACAGTGGTGCAGGGTGAGGTACCCCCAGACAGTCCCAGGTAGCGGCAGCACAGTCGTGCAGGGTGAAGAACCCCCAGACAGTCACGGGTAGCAGCAGCACAGTGGTGCAGGGTGAGCTACCCCCAGAATAGTCCTGTGTAGCGCCTACCGAAAAGAGGGGAAACAGCAGATCTCCATGCAAAATTCACAGTAATGGAGTGAGTTTGATTCTAGGTCAGTGGTTTAACACTCGCAGTGGAAATCAGCAGCTCACCCATCCAACTGCTACTGGTCCTGTTCCTTGCTCGAAGCCTCGTGGGACACCTAGCAGCATGCTCCATTCAGCAGGAGAAGCTGTTACCAGGCCACGTGTAGCACCAGTCAGCAGCTGGGTGTGAGAAGTTGGCCTGGTATATGCTGTCCACTAATTATAGTGGGCACCTTGCACCAGTCCAAGCAACCCCTTATTGGAGATAGGTTAAAGACAACCTTTATTGAAAGCTATCCTAGTGGTAGCTATGGAGAGTAGCCTTCAGGCTAAGTCTTGAAGGAATGTAAAGCAGCTTGTTTTACCAGTCTATAATCTCTTGAGTGACCAAATGAAAGAGGACCACACCAGGTATATATATATATAAAATATACGTATTTAGTCTTAAACACACCCCTCTAGTCTCTTTATGAGGCTAGAGTTCGAAGTACATAGTTTACAAGGCAAATATCAACAGTAATAGCTCAAATACACGTTTGAGCCCTAGGGGCGTACCAAACCATATACCAAAAAAGTGGTATAAGAACCACGACTGAGCTAGACACAAGGCCTAGAGCCTGTAGAAGTGCGTGGACCCCAAGGAACCACCCAAGGTAGTGACACAGGGGACCCACGGGGGACACGTGCAGTGTGGGAACGCAGCCGCGAATCACCGTTCTGGGAGCCGGGTGCATAGGTGTCTTTCGGGGTCGGGTTTCGTCGTCGTTTTCAATGGCGATCTGCTGCAAAGTGCTGCTGGCGGCCAAGTCGAAAGTGTCCGGGTGGATCCAAGGGTGGATCGAAGATCTGAAGGACCTGAAAGCAGAGGGGACAGAGTCTGGGTCACTAGCCAGTGACCAGGAAGGCGATGAGCAGATGCCCACCGATGTCGGGTGCTTCAGGTAGGTTGACGGTCATCTTGACTCTTCAGCCACGAGGTCCAGGAGGCGTTGACGATGACCAGGAGCTGGATTCGAGCTGTCCCACGACGTCTGTCAATTGCTGGGGTGTCAGCGACCAGATTGGACCCAACAAGTCTTGGCAACGGCAAGTCACGTGGAAACAAAGAAAGGATGTTGATGCAGACCAGCAAGGTCTGGGGGACTCACCCAGCGAGGGTAAGTCAGGGCACGTCTGGAGCAATCAGGGAAGCCCAAGCAGAAGAAGAGTTTCCTTCGGGAGGGCCCACTAGCCAACGGACTAGCGACCGCAAAGGAGCTTCGAGTGGACGCACTTGGAGCTGGCTCACAGGACACTCGTGGAGTGGAGGCCAGTGATCTTCGGTGCAGTCGGTGATGGAGGCGGGGGCTACTCGGAGCCCAATGTACAACTTCGTGGGAGCCCAGGAAGAGGGTGCACTAGCAAAAGTTCTCGGTGCCCAGGGGTCACGGTTCCACGTTACCCACGACAGCTACGTGCCTCAGCTTTGCTGGGGTCTCAGGTCAGCCTCGGGGAAGTCTAGAAATCCACCTCTGGTGTTGCAAAGACTTCGGCGTCCGGCGGGAGCTTCAGCGATGCAGACCGGACAATTGCTTCTTAGGTGCCTGCCAAGCAGGGGAGTCACTCCTTGACCCCAAGGGAGATTCTTCAGTCCTCTAATCTTCAAGTAGAGCGTCGAAGGTCCAGGATTCGGCTTCAGAGTTTCGTCCAGGGTAATCTAAAGTCCTAAGGACTGGGGTCCCATACTTATACCAAGTTAGGGGGTTGGACATACTCTGGGGACCCACCTATGGGAGGGTCAGGGAAGAGGGGTGGTTACACCCATTCCCTTTGTCCAGTTTCGCGCCAGAGCAGGGGCAGGTAGCCCCTGAAACCGGTTTGAACTGGACTATGCACAGGGACACCAAATGTGCCCCCAGTGTAGGAATTCATAGCACCCGAGAGTGCTCCCGCTCAGCCCCAATACACACTATCCTATCTGGGGAGTTGGTTACACCTCCCTGCGACAGGAAACCTATTGTCCAGGCCTCCCCTGCCGGAGTTTCGGTCAGCAGCAGGAGGCCAGACCTGTGTCTGTGGCAGCGGCATCCATTTTGTGATGCCAGGGCTCTGAAAAGTTAATACTGGGTAGGCCGGTGTGTACATGTCTCTCCCTCTAGAAGGGTGAAATGCTACCCCCTGGCGGGTAACATGTTTTGGTGCAGCCAGTCCAAAGTTGGCATTCTACCGCGAGGATATAATGCACTTAAGAGTATATGGTCAGGCTGTACCACAAACAGCACCTGAGGATTGACTCCGAACGCTGCAGAGGGGCTCTGCTCATGCAGGGGCACCCTCTCACATAAAAACCAAGCACTCTGCCTTCAGGATTGGTAAAGCCTGCCATAGGAGTGACTTATAGGTTTATATGTGTGTGCAATGGTAGTGATATAGGTAGCCTATACCACCGTAAGGGGTGCATGCACCACCTTACCCAGGCTGCAGTAGCAGACCTGTGGTGTCATTTTGGAGGGCTTCCCAGGGGTGGCATAATACATGCTTCAGCCCCTGGTAGGCCTCTGGGGTACCTATGCCCTGGGTACATAGTATACCATATACTAGGGACTTATAAGGGCACTCCAGAATCCAATCACAGATGTACCTAAGGTACATGGAAACCATATTAGAGAGGAAGCAGCTAGGCTGGGGTTCTGATTAGCAGGGCCCCAGCCAGACTAAAGTCGAAAAACAGTGAAGCATCAGCAAAAAGTGGGGGTACCCATGTGAAGCAGATCCTACTCTCCTACACTGGAACCAAAGATGTCTTGACAACAAAGTCCTCAGTCATGTGTCTTATGATAACCGGGCCTCATGTCAACCACAGTTCATTGAAGGCTCTGTCTTTGACAGCGAAGGACCTGGAAGGCAAAGCTAGACAAAACTTGAGCACTGCTGGCCACCAGCGTTGGAACATATAGATGCTGAGCGAACAATATAGGAAACACTGCGAGGACACTGGCAGGGCGCGAGGAGACTGGCAGGGCGCGAGGAGACTGGCAGGGCGCGAGGAGACTGGCAGGACGTGAGGAGACTGGCAGGACGCGAGGAGACTGGCGGGGCGCGAGGAGACTGGCGGGGCGCGAGGAGACTGGCTGGGCACGAGGAGACTGCCAGGGCGCGAGGAGACTGCCATGACGTGAGGACACTGCCAGGATGCGATGACACCTTGTAGAGGTAATTCACAAGCACATCAGGAGGAAGGACGCTGGACACTGGCAGGACGTGAGGACACTGGCAGGTCGCGAGGACACTGGCAGGATGCAAGGACACTGCCAGGATGCAAGGACACTGCCAGGGCGCCAGGGCCCGAGGACACTGCCAGGATGCGAGGACACTGCCAGGATGCGAGGACTCTGGCAGGACGCAAGGACACCTTGTAGAGGTAAGTCACAAGCACATCAGGAGGAAGGACGCTGGACACTGGCAGGGCGCGAGGACACTGCCAGGATGCAAGGACACTGCCAGGATGCGAGGACACTGGCAGGACACGAGGACACTGCTAGGATGCGAGGACACCTTTAAGACGTAAGTCACAAGCACATCAGGAGGAAGGACCCGAGGACACTGGCAGGGCGCGAGGACACTGCCAGGATGCAAGGACACTGCCAGGATGCAAGGACACTGCCAGGATGCAAGGACACTGCCAGGATGCGAGGACACTACCAGGATGCGAGGACACTGCCAGGACGCGAGGACACCTTGTAGAGGTAAGTCACAAGCACATCCGGAAGGATGCGAGGACACTGGCAGGGTGCGAGGACACTGGCAGGACGCGAGCACACTTTGTAGAGGGAAGTGACAAGCACATCAGGAGGAAGGACGCTGGACCCTACATTCAAAATGCTCTCCCCTTTACTAATTAAAATAGAAAATTGACCTGGAAATCTAGCAGCTCACCAGGAAGATGTTATTAGTTCACTTTTATCAGCATTTCGTTAAGGAGATAATCTGGCTTTCATAAGATAAAGTTTTCATCTGCTTGAGGTTCTGTTTTCTTTGGTTGTATATGTGTTTTTTTTTTTTTTAGTTCTGTGTGCACCTATCAGTCACATAGTATATGTGCTCTAGTCTTCTGCTCTAGTACCCAGTGTAAATGCCTGGAATCCTTAACGTGTATTTGAAAGTTTAAAGATCAATCTTACTAGTGGTACATAGTACAGGACTGCTTGAGTTGCATAAAGACATGCCAAATCTCATTGTTTAAATATTTCTGGGATCTTTCTCCGCCCTTAATTTCTTTTTTAATTCCAAATTTATGTGTCCCATTTACTTAACATTATACACTTATTCATAATATTATTGACTGTTTTCAGTCTACAATATTGCGTGCCTTATTTTTGAGTTATGCTATGTGCGTAAAGATATTCATCAGTTCCATCTTTATTTTCCATAATGAGCCTCATTTTTTTGTGCGAAGAAAGAGTTCATGTCGAGCTATTGGAGCGGAGTCGTGCCTAACATACTGGCTGTCCTGGACTATAGATTGGACATCTTCTTGAAAGAGGTGTGACTTCAGGTCTAGTCTAATTTGGAGCAGGATTGGGTGTTTGATTGATGAATACGGAGATGTTGCTCCAGGTTTTAGGTGCCTACAAAGAGAAGGCCTCTCTCTCGGCTCATGGTGTCCGGGCTGCGGGTGTGTTGAGAGCCACCAGAGATGGTAAGGTTGTTAGCCAGGTAACACAAAAAGATGATTGACGTTGTTTAGCATTCCGTCCAACATTCTCCCCCAGGCACAGATCTGGGTTAAATCCATCGTTCTTTTGCTCACCATGCCATTCCAGTTTGGACCCAGCCATATGCAAATCAGTCCTGACCCTGTTCCCCATGGGAACAGTCCAGCCCGAACTGCCAGGCCAGGTCCTCCCTGGACCGCAAAACAAGCATCCTAGGACCAGTTTCGGGATATCACCCCATATCAACCAGGATAGCTTAAATCCAGTGGCATGGCGAGCACAGGACCAGCGTATGGGCATACCCGTCCCACTCGGGGTGACTAGCGACAAGGACTATGTGAAAGGACAGGTGATAACGCCGATTCTTATCTAATTATCTATAAGAATCTTCTGGTCGCCAAGATCTTTTTACCTGTTGAATGGTGTAAAGGAGAGAATCTCATCTGGTTATTTTATAGCAGTCAATTTGTCTGAAAAGGACCACTGACTCCGAATTCAAGTTGAAGAATTTATTATCGCCAAAAATAACTGAACATGCAAGCACCTCAACACGAGGTTGAAGAAATAGATAGGCACTAATACAAATAGTATCCTACGCAGGAATCTCATCCGACTCAGAATAAACAGGATCGATAGTTCTAGAAGGATCAACCAGACTATGATTGCTCCAATTTCTAAGTTACTCGTCATTGAGTTAAGCAAACTTAAAACCAATTGCTGTCCCTACACTAACACTAGGTGACATCCCTACATAACGATTTCCCAAGGCAAGGAAGAATAAAAAGGTGTCAGCTGTGAAGACTTCCTCAGAAGTGCAATCACCTAATTACTAAAACTCAGCTTCTTACACAAGACTCTCTTTGTCCTCCTCTCTGATCTCTCCTACCTCTTCTCTGACCTCCTCCCTCGGGGCACTATCCCTAATACAAAATCCCAATACAATTGTACACGCCTTCATCACGCCTCCTTGGCCAGGTCTTCCTTCTCGTACTTTTCCATCGAAACGGTTGCTTCATCCTGGACGGTTGCGATGACCTTGAGTCCCAGGCACCTTCTCCGCTGAAAGTATCATCCCTAAATTCCATTGCACTCCCCGTACCATGCCTCCCTCCTCTCTAACTTTTGAAAACAAAGAGCTGGGGGCAGATTTACAAGCTCCTGCGCCACCAGTACGTCACTTTTTGTGACGTACTGGTGGCGCAGGGGGCTCTCGATATTTACAAGGAGAGGAAAAGCCACCATGCGTGACTTTTCCTCTCCTTGTAAATATCGTCCCTTCACACGCAGCACTTTGCGGTGAAGGGGCGTTCCATGGGTGTTGCTGTGGGTGTTCCCACGCAACACCCATGGAACAAGACACATCTCCAGAATTACGAGAAATCGTAACTCTGGAGATGCGTCTGAAAGCTACGCCACCCTAGAGGTGGCGTAGCGAGACGCACCGAGGAGAAATGTTTTCATTTCTCCTCGTTTTTCCTCTTTCAATGCGTGCTGCATTCTGCAGCACGCATTGAAAGAGGAAAAGCCTGTACTGATTGTTTTTGTGCAGAAAGGTGCCCCTTCCTGCACAGAAACAATCTCCCCATGGCGCAGGCATCCTTGCACCATGGTGCAAGGGTGCCTGCGCCGGCGCTTGGCAGCTGTTTGTGCGCCAGCGCAGGGAGAGCACAGGAATGCGACATATTCTTGTAAATATGTTGCATTCCTGTGCTCTGAAAGTGCCGCAGCGTGGCGCAGCCAAGGGCTTGCAGCGCCACGCTGCGGCACTTTCTTGTAGATCTGCCCCT